>CM021106.1:161016503-161121400 GCA_007115665.2 Sequoiadendron giganteum | reverse complement strand
AAATTTTTCTTTTTCTAAGATTGAAAATGGAAGTTGCTGCATGGATATGCGCCCAGCGTGCAAGAGGAGGCAAGGTAAAAAGTTTCTAAGTATGAAGGGAATGAAACCTCACTAGCTAAAATGCGCCCAGGCATGAAGGGGTCAAAGAAGGGAAATTGCTAAGTATTGAAAACGAAAGGGGACCCTCTAAAATGCGCCCTCCAGCAAAGGTAAAGTATAAAAACGCCTAAGGCATCAAAAATAGAAGCACAGAGTGGTAAATGCGCCCAAGGTGATGTGATGGTGAATAGATTCTAAGGCATGGGAAATGCTCAAAAAGCATATGTTAGGAAATGCGCCCAAGGTGAGTTAATGAAAGTTTTAAATTTTCTAAGGCATTTTCAAAGGTAGAATGAAAAATACGCCTAGGGGGTGATGTTAAAATTTCCGAAGGCAAGATCAAATGCGCCCATGAACAGAAGGGAATTTCTTCAAGAAAATCAAGAAAATGCCAAGGCAAAGAAAAATGGAGATTGCAAGCGTGGAATTCGTCCAAAATTAAAATGGAATAAACCTTAGAAATTTTTATTATTTTTCAAAAATAATAAAAATTAAACTTCCCCCTTCGTTTGGGTACACATAAAAATGATGATTTCTGAGGGGAAATTTCTTCTGGGTATTGGGCATTTCTCACTAGGAGATGATTTACATCTTTTCTACACCTTGCTCGTGTTGTTTCGATGGAGATCTTTGCCTAGCGCCAATTTAATGATTTTCCTAGGCGAAAATAACTTTTCTAAGGCAGAGAAATGTTCTTACAAAAATGCCTCGGCTGGTGATGTCAAATGAATGCCTAGATTACAGTGGATGGAATTTATAAAGCAGACAAAATTGTCTAAGGAAAGGAAAAATAAAGCTCAAGAGGTCGAATACACTCACAGGGTAGAGATGAATTCATCCAAGGCATAGAAGAATTTGAAGATGAAATGAACCTAGAGCATCAAGCATTCAGACGTTGGAAAGTTATAAGTTTGCTGGAAATGATGAACTCTATCAAGATCCGGAGATCAATCAGTCAGGGAGTTTGTATTATAATGTTCTGATGCTCTTCTTTTTGTTCGTTTTGCAGGAAGAAGATGTTGGAAGAAATGGCTAAGTGTCGCGACAAAGTAAAGATGAAGAAAGTTGGTGAAAAGTTCCCAAGGAAAAGCGAAATGGCAGTGAGGATTTGGCTAAGGCGTTAAGGACGTGATACAAAAGAGGATAAATGCGCCCAAGGCAGTGGGCTAGAGAAATATGAAAGTTACGAGAGAGAAATGCATTTAGGAATGAAAGCAACAGGAGGACTTAACGAAGAAGAACTTTTTGCAAAGAGGATTTGAACCAAGTGTTGTTGCCTCCTCCTAACGCAACAAAATTGGCAGGCAGATAGTGGGAACGCGTTTCTTGACAAGAATCTTCTAGAAGAAGATAGTGGGCATTAATTGCAGATAGTGGTTCCTGGTGAGGAGTGGAGAATCTCCAACGCATTCATTACCCCACTCCTCTCTGTGGAGGTTTTTAGGGCAGAAACCCTAATTAGGGCACGCGTGGCTCGATCTGAGCCCTTTATTGTAATTCAATCTAAGCCGTCCGTTGGACTGGGCCAACTATAAAAGGGGCATCCCCTCTCTTTTGTAATCAGTTAGATTAGATCAAGAGATAAGAGAGAAGAAAGAAGTTAGAATAGAAGTAGCATAGCATAGATTGCATAGTCTAGATTGAGGAGGAAAGGAAGTTTTCCCATGAGGACTTTGTAAGAAGTTGTTGTGAACACTCTCATAATATAAAGATTTATTATTGTTTGGTGGTTCTATCTTCTATTGTGAGTAGCTAGCAAGGCTTGTTCGTCTTTCCAATTCAAGTAGATAGAGTAGAGTAGACTTTATTTTATGCGAGTAGTTGTTAATTGTGGAGTGTGGTGTTGTGGTTTGAGCATATCTTCTTTCATCCATACCACTAGCGGGCTTGCTGATGGTAAGTTCGCCTTGTGTGGTCAACTGGAATATTAGTACCTAACTTCGGTTGTGATTCGTGTGTTCACTTGCATCATTGTGACGGAGTGCACATGTTGAATCACAATTTGAATATCTTTTATCATCCTTTGAAGAATGCACCGACTTCGTAGAGGTTGTCCAAAGGGAGACGAAGCAAAGTCTGGTTTGAAGATTGTTTAAGCCGATCCTCGTCCTCCACCCTTTAGGAGTAGATGGTAGCATCTCTAATCCTTATATCCTTTTACATTCAGCATTATCCAGTTAGTTTAAGAACCCAAGCTTCATTGACAGATCTCCCGAAATTTGAAAATCCTTTCTTCGAGGTTGAACGATTACGTAAGTCCCCTTGGAATACCTAGCATATTCACATCAATCAACTGAGTCTATTCGCAATAAAAGGAACCTTGGAGTTGAACGCATGAACTTTCACGTAATTTTAGCATGCGGAATACTTTGATCAAGAGGGAATAGAGTGACCATTGGACATTTTATTCTGTGTTGGTGTTGTCATAAAAAACATGTCAACACTAAGTGCAAAGTACCCTCAAAATACAAGTTTGAGAGTGAAGTGCGAACTTGTGGAGAAGATTTGAGTTGATTGCTGCAGACAAATATTTCCAAGTGTTGGACATTGTGTTGTTGCAAGTAGGAAACTTCGAAGTGTTGAAGTGAGCAAGAGCATTGAGGTTTGCAGCTGGAAATGTCAAAGTGTTGCAGCCTTTTTATTTTTCGAAAATCTTATGGCACCCTCGAAATATTATTGTTTTATAAAATCTTGTTTTCTAATAACTCTTGTATTTTTGCAGAAGGGCTGAAACAAGCAGAAGAGCTACAGGAAGAGGAAATCATGCTGAGTCTGTAAGAGCAAGCACATCAAGGTAGGCAATGATAAAGAAGTTGAGCAAATCCTTCCTGCCGGAGTCAAAGTTTTCTTTGAAATTGGGCAAGTTAAGTGACACAAATCTTGGCTCATTTAACTTGGAGAATTTCAGAAGGCGAATAATAGGAACTGGAGGTCATCATCCGTTAGTCACTTCACATAACATTTTCAGGATTGGACTTTATGCAGCTGCTGGTTTTCCACCAGCAATCCGATGCCCAAAGCTGATCATGGAATGTGCCAATTATTACAATATGGTTGTTGGTAAAACTAACACCTCTGGAGTGTAAGTTTGTACGGACAGCTATGCACACTACGTAATGAGTGCTCTTCAAATTAGGAGGGGAAGCTCCCTCGTTGTGCTGGAATGCATGAAATAGAAAACTAAACTAATGTCCTATCTTTTTGTTCTCAGCTGGTAGAGGCACAAGGTTAAGAAAACCTAGAACGTTGCAGCTAAGTATTTTCTGGTTTCGCAGATCATGTAACTACAACTAAGCTAACTTCTTTAATATCTATCCAATTTCCTCAAGAAACAGAGCATGAGGAAATGGAGCAGGAATGTATTGTACGATAAACTCCAGGTGCGGGCTCACAACATGAAGGCAAGGTAGGCGCAACTATTTGCTAATCCGGGAAGAAGTTTATTAAAACAAACAAATGAACGGTAAACCTGGTACAGCTTCACAACATGAAGGCAAGGTAGGCGCAACTATTTGCTTGGCTGAATGAGTCTACTATCACACACATCAAACGATAAGCTTTAAGTACAGTTTCGCAACATGAAGGCAAGGTAGGCGCAACTATTTGCTCTTCTGAATAGGCTTATAATAAACAAAACAAAAGGTAAGCAACTGGGACAGTAGATTGTATAGACGCAACACGCATGCAATAACGATCAAACCAGCAACCCCATTTAACTAAGATCGAATAAACACCATAACAATAACATGAAGGCAAGGTAGGCGCAACAATTTATTATAACAGCAATTACTCTTTGAACAGATACAATAATAGCAATACTACAGGCAAGGTAGGCGCAACATGTATGCTATCAAGCAAAAGTTCTAATTTACAAGGGTGAACCAATCTTGAGAATAGGCATGTTGCCGACAACGCAGCAATTCTCTATCACCAGGAAAAGCTAATTACAAATGAGCTGAAAGCTCTTATTTATAGACATCAAGGTGTAGGCAACCCTAAAATCACCTTGAGTCAACTAAAGTCTTGCAATGACATGCAAGATCTTATTCCTAAACCCTAATTGAATGAAACTATACAGTTAACTGGGAAACTACCATCAGTTAACTGAAACATCTAATCTAAATGGACAAGGTGCAACATGCACGTCCTTATTGAAAGCAAGTCAACTGGAATGCTATCATCAGTCAACTGAAAGAATCTAATCTAATCTCCAAGTATATGTAGATATTTCCAAGAAAGACATGGCATGCAATGTGTAACAACCAGTTAACTCGGAAAGAAGCCTCGAGTTTAACTCCTGTGTCTAATGTCTATCTTGGAAAAGGTGGGACGCCTTGAACTGAAGTTCACTGACCCTGATCTCGAGCAAGTAACCCCTCCACGAGGTTAGTGACTGCATCACCATCTAGAGGTCGTCACATGTCTCAACTGTCAATTCACCGCTTCTTAGCAACTCAAGCAAAACTGAAAATCTCTGTATACTTAAACTGGCCCTTCACTGGCTGGTAACTATGGCGGCTTTGTAACTGAAGTGATGGCCACTGTTTCCTCTGCAGCTTGATGCTTCTCACGTTTTTCATGCTTTTCTTTATGGAAGAGTGTTGCATGATGAAACTGCGAACTCTTTGGTTGTGAGAAATACAAATGAACATGCTGCATACACAGAAACCCAACGGTATCAACCCTCTAAACTGGCCTTGGAAGACAATCAGCTATACGAGACATGAAACCATGTGAACTTGAGTGACTACTCTTGTCAACCTTTCCGATGCGCTTGATACAAATCAATGTCAGCTTTTCTGATGAAATCATGAATTAAGACTGACTTGGTCTTGAATTCGTTCTGCGTGAACTACATCCTGAAAAACTCGCCTGTTGACTGTGAACATGGCTATATTCTGACAACTTCTCCAAAAAACCAAAAATCTCTCCTAATGAGGCTAAAAATAGCTTGTCGGAGGGCAATTTTCACAGAAAATTCTGAGACGTGGGTTTTATGTAGAATCAAATTCTAAGATGACCCACAATGTTAGAATTGTGAAAAAATGTGATTTAGGCCCGCATGTTGAGATCTGAGGGGCTGTGAGGACATTTTTTCCCGAGAAAATCTGAGATATGGGTTTTGTCCAGAAGATATTTCTAAGACAACCCACAACGTTAGATTCGAAAAATATCGACTTCTACTCCACCATGCAAAGGAATTTCACTTCAGAAAATCAAAGCCTCAAGAACTGATGCTCTGGAACAAATTTTTCTTGAAAATTCTAGCACATGGGTTTTGCTGAGAAAGCAATTCTGAATCAACCCAGATGATTTGTTTTGCCAAAAACGCCAATTCTTCAAACATGTGAGAAAATTTTAAGACGAGAAGATGGAAGAAATCTAGAGAAGAAGAAAGATGTTTTTTAATTTTTATTTATTTATTATCTTCTTCTGTCAAAATCGCCACTCTGCCTTGAATTCTGCTGATGAATCTTGACTTGTACCTGCAAAAGAATATTTTTTATGCCTTCACAACTGACCGCTGAAGAAATTCGCCCAACTCTAGAAAGAATTCACCTCTGCTCAAGCTGGATGAATGAAATGATGAATGCCATGCTTGCATAACTAGAGCAAAATCGTACTACAAAAGCAAGACTGCAAGCTCAAACCCTAACTGTGAAGAAGGAATCCGATTGGCCCTTTACCAGTTGAACTGCTGCTGTCTCTGAGTCTTTAGACTAAAAATAATATTTTAATTTCAAAGCATGCAAAGAACTAAAAGTGGCACCAATATTTATCTTTGAAGAAATTCGTCACTTTTTAATGCCTTGCATGCAAAAATATTATTTTTATCATTTTGCCAAAAATAGCATCTTGTTGTGCTCAACACACTTCCCTGATTCTAAAAAGTCAAATTTTGATCTTTTAGGCTTCCATTTGCAAGAGTTATGAGATTTTTGAGAATCTCCTATTTTATAGCTGACTGCAAAGTTACAACTGACCCTGTTCAACTCTGATCTCCGGATGATTGAATGATCCTGCGACCGTGCTGAGATATCCACCGCGAAGCTTACATGACAAGGATGAAATGTCTACTGGGAGCAACAACTGCTAAAATCATCATCTGATACCTTAGAAAATTAGGCGCCTCTGATTAAATTGATGTTTTGACTCCAGACTTAGTCATTTCTTCGTTCTGCCTTCTGATGCTTCAAACTGCCGTTGACGGTGAATGATGAACTCCACTGACTGAATAATGGATTCATTGCATGACTAGAAGTATTCTGCATCCAATGACTGTATATGAGGGATTTGAAAATTGTATTAAGAACCCCAAAAGAATGAGCGCCCCTATTCTGTGATAGCTCAAACACCATTTTGACAAAAGTGTGATTTTCATCTGAACACCATACTTTGACCCTTGATACCGGGAACTGGAATGTTCCGATATGCGTGCCGTCTGTCTTGCTGTACAGTTTGGTCAACTTGCAAGAGATGTTCTTGGAGACGACGAAGCCAGAAAATTGCTTTTAAGGCCTCTAAAAGAAAATCGCCTTTTTCAAAGAAAATAATATTCTTACACTTAGTCATTTTTTGAATTGCCTTCAATCAACTCTTCTTCACAGCATTATCATCTTGACCTCGCACGTACGAGCATTCGCCAAATCCCGGAGGCTGTCGGCTAGACTCGTTGGATAGCTTGAGTAATTGCACACAAGTCTTGTGAAGACTGTAATTGCAAATAACCCCGTTTGGCAGGCCTAAAGGAGAATCGCCCCTAGCCTACAGCTGTGCAGCTTTGTGTAGCTACGCTTCACCATCCTCTGTTTTACATGCTCGGTAGGACCTCTGTCACAGTTACTCAGAATATCGGATCGTCTTGTGAACGGATACACTGCAAAGCTGGACTGAGCTGGAAGAGATCTCAGGAAGACCTCAATTGCAAATTCATCCATCAAACAGGTCTTATTCAGGATCGCCCCTGGGCTACAGGGGAGCGGATTTGCATTCTACAAAACTTCATCTGACATGTATCTTGCTTGCAATTTCCACTTCCACCGCCGATAACCGGATTTCTGTACTGGATACGCTTTCGCTTGATAGCTCGTTGAAAAGCTAAACTAATTCTGCAAAGGCTGAAACCATCAAAACACACATGCATCTAGATCTGGGCCTTCAAAAAGAAAATCGCCCTTGGGCTAGAAGGGAGCGGATTTGCATCTCTAGACTGCCTCCTTGATGAAAACACTCTTCGTAACCTCTGCTTCTGTCTTCGTTTGCCGAAGTTCTGTAACTCGGATAATCTTGCTTCATGGCTAGTCGGAAAGCTGACTGAAAACATAAAACAATGAATGTATCCTTTATCCAAAACACTCAAATCTTGACCTTCAAATGGAAGGGCGCCCCTAGGCTACAGGGGAGCGGATTTGTTTTGAATTCATTGATTTTCACCATTTTATGCTTTGCAAACGCTGTATCCATCCCTGCGGTTGACCATGTCGAAGCGTTGTGACTGCTGAGGTGTGTGGATGACTATACTTCATCATTTTCACATGTACGGACACTATAAAGTTGATTTGCATGTTGATTGCGCAAGTGTCTACTACGTTACATAGTGAAAAGTTCCCAGACTTAGAATATTTTAGCACTTTTTGCCAATCTGAAAATCCCCTCCATCAAAAAGCATTATTTCCAACATCTTTTATCGTAGAGCGTTCCTCTTTGAGTTTCAGGCTTAGATATTGATACCTGGTACTGGCCAACTGCCATTGATGACCCCGAAGATCCTAACTTTTCTCCTGAAAAAGTGAAAACTACCCACCAGCCTTAAACTGACTTTTAACTGAAACTGACTTCACCACTGTGATTGTGATGTGAAATAAGCCAATCAAAATTAATTTCAGCCAATTCTGACAAGTTCCTATTTTTTAGGGTTTCGGGCTAAAAATAGATTTCAGAAACCCTAATTTTCAAAATTTTCAAATTTTGCCAGTATCTTCCTGGCATCACACTGACTAAAAGCCCATACTTTATTTGCCCAAAAACTGAGTTTTGACCCCACTTTTACAAGGTTTAGACCATTTTAAGCAAAATGCCTTAATGAAGCAAAAATTTTGGTTTGGGTACAACAGAGCAAAGGACTATTATTTCACCAGATGGCAAGTTGTTGGCCAATCTTACGCCCGAAACAATTGGGGAAGCATTTGGAATTCCAGTCCATGAAAAGATGATTTACAAAACAAGGGAGAGGGCTGAAAAGATGTACTCATCCACATTTGACCGATGTGCTGACTTGATAAATTCTAGGTGGATGAACAAGCCCAAGCCAACTCGCACGAAGCTGCCTAAGCAGATAATTTCAGAGGACTTGAGGCAAGAATTTTGCGACTTGATAATGATGCTGAGCAGAGTCGGAGGGTGCCCCCAAGCATTCATCTTTGAACCTTGGATGTTCTATTATATCAACCTGGTGCTGGAAGGCAAAAAGTACGTAGACTGGGCATTGATGATCAGTGATAATTTACATGAGCAACTCCAGAGTCTAAGGAGGACAAAAACATTCTACACGAGCTCTTACATCGTCCACATGCTGGCCCGAATGACAAAATATAGAGGGATTTCGTATAAGGAGCCGATTGGGTGTGGCTCTCAGCAGTTTAAAATACACGAGGTTTGTCCGCAGTTGCATTTGACAAGTACTTCCAATTACAAGAGGGTCAGTGACGCCTTCACAATGCACATAACGAGGACCTTGCAGCAAATGACTCATCATAGAATATCCAGAGAGGCACAAGAGCTGATTGAAAAGTTCGGATGTTGGTTTATCCAGTTCCCGAAGTTTACATATATTAGGCTGCAAGGATTCTCCTCTTACCCATACAGATTGCCCCGGTATCGCACAAACATAATTGTGATGCTAGAAGTATCTAGGCAACTCATTGCCTATGATAAGATTCAAAAGAAGAAGAAGAAGGGTGGACTTGGATTCCCTATCACCATGGGGAATTTAGATGAAATTTGTCCATCACTACAAGCAGCAAGGGAAGCAGAAAATGAACTCCAGTTCTTCCACCTTTCCTACCATACCAGTAGACAACACTATGATCCCCACAAGAATATCAGATGGATATTGTCCGAAGAGTTCAGGCACAAGGCATAGATTGAGGACTTTTGGGCAGGTGCAGTGGATGAGGTTGAGGTTAGAAGGAGGATGTTTTCACGGATAATGTTGGGGATGATTAGGGAATGTGAGATTGTCCTAGTGCCAGATCAGATTGAGGAGGATATAAATGTAGTACAAGCTGATTATGAGACAGTGAGGGATACGCCACTCCCACTCCCAGATTGGTTAGAGCCAGAGATTACAGACTTGGATACGCTTTGCATCCCAGTCTTGACGTTCACACGGAGTTGGGTGGAGAGGCATGTGAGCCGACTTAAAATTAGATCAATGCCCCTTACTTACAATTTGATGGGAGATCACAGATCACCGGCTACTAGGTAGGGAAGGCAGATTGCTCAAGCTCTAGAGCCACGATGAAAAGAACCAGTCCGGCTTGAACCTCTAAGAATTGAAGAATCCACCCATACGCCATCACAAGCACATTCTCCGAGTATGCAGGAAGTTTCACTGTTTGCTGATCAAAGAGAAAGATTGAATGCAGAACAGGCAATGCAAGTGGCAAGTCAGTCATCTCGCAGAGAATCGGTGGGCCAAAGCATCAATATGGCTAGAGAGGAAAATCAGCAAGAGACAGATGAAGGGACGACCACTGATACTCAATTTCAGTATGAGATTGAGGCAGCTCTTGAGGATGATGCTACTTCAGATCAGGATGCCTAGAGCTCAGGAGATACTGAGCCTATAGAGGATGATGAGCCTCGTCGGCACGAGGGCATAGATGAAGTTCATGAGGTAGAGGCCGAAGTTGAGCAGCCCTTCGTTATTGCAGACTTATGGCAGGAGGTGCCAGAATGGCTAAGGGATAGGATGAGACATGATCTTGTTGATGAGACTAATCCAACAACTGAGATGGAAGAATTGTTGAGTAGGATCAGTGCACCTCCAACGAAGAAGAAGGCCAGAAAGTTCTCTAAAATCTCAACAGACGAGGATGGCTCTCGAATGTTGCCTGTGGCAATGCCCAGAATAGAATGTGACCAAAATGAGGTTGTTCCGGAGAATTATGTGATCACAACTATGGAACTTTGCCACCCTACTGGAGCACAGATGGTTGAGGAGTGTGACAATTCATATTAGGCACTCAAGGACAGATTGTTCCATATCGAGGGAAAATACAAAAGATTGAAAGTAGAGCACAAAACATTGATTGGCTATGTACAACACTTGTCCCGTCCTTGTGGACAAGAAAATCCGGCAATTGAGTTGTAATGTTCCTCACCTGGACTTGCCCTAAAATCCGTTTATCTGCCATAGAATTTGCTTGTTGATTAGGTTTAGGGTTTCTTCTTTCCAAAATAATGTCCTTTTAATACGATAACCATAGATTGGAAGTGGTATTCATTACATTAACAACATACTTGTTAGCATTAATATATAGATATCCAAAATCAGACATAATCATAAATACAGATTGATAAACATAAGAAGAGTCACTCAGCCCATCAGGAGAGGAGAATCCCTAAGGGCCTATGGTCTACCACCTTCCAATGCCCAACCCATATCTCAGGCCTGTGGGGCAGAATGCCTAGGTGGAACCCTCACTCCTCCATGACCCAACCCTTGCAATGGGCCTGTGGGGCAGACTGCCCGACCCTTGTTATGGGCCTGTGCGACAAACTACCCAACCCTTGCTTTGGGCCTGTGGGGCGGAATCTGGGTGAGGTTTTTAGATAAACCACTTAAGTTATGACTCAGCTCTCCTGGCGGGATTACAAACACAATTCAGACAATCGATATGCAGTCATTAGTATTTCATTTGTATTTACACATTTTAATAAGAGTATTTAATATGATCAAACAATTCTTTGAGTCCTAATATGAAGGTATATCATAATACAAAACTAAATTGAGAAATATTCATGTCTACATGTTCATTATGTTCTTTTGGAATTCAATACATCTTGCAAGTCCAATATTTGCAAAAATCAAATATAAAAGTAGATTAATCATCATTAAAGCCATATCTATAGAAGATAAACCATTTGGCCTCTGATTACTCAAAGACTACACAGTCCGCCTAAGTTCAATGCCAATTTCCAGTATAATGAGTCTATTTCTAAATTCGATATCAAGAAGGCATGGTTCCGACACATCAGAGGGGACTATGTGCATTCCAATGAATAAAGCATATCAATTATTTTTAATAATACATAGAACAGTTGGACATACAAGGTTCATGCAACATTGTTATGTCAGATTGAGGACAACTAAATATTAAAGCTAAGTGAGTAGTCTCACCTGATTGGCTATGTCTTCCCATGACAATTTATTCCTTAATCGTCTTCCTTCAACCTTATACTGGATTGATCATAGGATGAGGACAAAATATGCATAATCTACTTATGTTTATATTAAAGAGTCATCATTATTTATACGGCTTAATAATTGCTGCAAGTATCATTATTGTATATTCACCAATGATTCCCCTATCTACTTACCCATATATATATAATTATTCTTTTACTTATATCCATTAGTATTCCTATATATATAATTATTCTTTCCTTATTCATATATATTCTTTATTCATTGATAATGATATTATTCATTATAAGATTTATCTATATCTATGCATATATACTTGTATGCCAATTAAAATATATATATATATATATATAAAATGATTCTATATTCCAATGCATAACAATCATTGCTGCTGCTGTTTTGTTTCTCCATGTTTTTCCCTCTTCCTTGTTTTCCTTCCTTCTATTTATACCATTCAAGGTAGGTGACTCATGGGGGGAATGTATTGTTTGGTGAAAGACTTATTATCACATTAATATCTATTTTTGAAAATAATATATTATTACTATAATTATGACATTTTAGATTATATACTTATTTTATTATTTTATTTTGATGTTTTATTGAACATATTTTAATATTAAATTATAATAATAAAACCAATTTGCTAATAGCTTATTATTATTTTATTCTAGTGTATTACAATCTTTGATGTGTAATGATTATAATATTTATTTATTATTATTATTTTTTGATATTAAGTTATTAAATACTAGAATGTAATAACAATAATTTGCCTATATATTATTATTATATTTGTTATTTATATATGTTTATATTGATATGGTACACATTTATTTTATATTTAATCTTAATATTTCTATTTATTTTATTTATTAATTTATTAGTATTTTAACACTTGGTCTTTATGGTATTTGCTATTTTGGGGACATGACATGAGCTCCCAGCCGAATTCCCTAAAGAGTCAATCAGTGGCTTAGAAGATTTGAAAAGAATGGCACGAGAGGCAAATAAATGGGTTGCCAATGTTCATGTTGAGACATAAAAGTTTATGGAGGATCTTGCACATGCCTATCGGCAAGCCTCCGACATTATGGCAAGAATGGAGGCAGTTAACCATGCTTGGGGTGGGGCTCGTATCTATCAAACGAGAGTTGTCCTTTGCCTAGGAGCTTTGATGCACACACCTCTACAGGCTTTGGTTGAGGGAGGCGTGATTCAGAAGGGTGATAGGTATGAATTCGCCGACTGGTACTCTTCAGTGGTCACGAGCCGAGGGTTCTATGATGCATCACAGGCAGATTCGGTCAGGGTCAGAAAGGCCATGACAAATATTTTTGATGGAGTCCTCAATACACTGGAGGCTATCTTTGCCAGGAGGCTGACTTCTAAGGAGGTAACTGTACATGGTTTGAAGAATAGATTGACACCATTCTTTTTTGAGGTGAAGGCCTTTGTCCAGGATGATTTCGAGAATACCTCCACCTTCTCCAGCATTATTTAGAATACCCAGGATGCTCTAGTTGCCTAGAAGAAATCTTGTGCCCGACATGGGCAAACAATTACAGCATTGGAGTTTCAGTTGGATCATATCCCTCCCATTTCAGATCAGGAAATTGAAGCTGTGTTGACCAAGTTCATCGGGTTTGCAGCTAGGGAAAAAGAGAAAGGAAACGCCATTCTAGATGATGATCTTCTGGAAGGGGATGATGTGCATTAATTGCAGATAGTGGTTCCTACAGAGGAGTGGAGAATCTCCAGTGCATTCATTGCCCCACTCCTCTCAGTGGCGGTTTTTAGGGCTAAAACCCTAATCAGGGTAGATGTGGCTCAATTTGAGCCTTCCATTGTATTTGAATCTAAGCAGTCCACTGGACCAGGCTAGATATAAAAGGGGTATCCCCCCTCATTTGTAATATATTAGAGAGTTAGACAAAATCAGAGATAGAGTTGAGCTAGAGAGTAAAGGAGGCATTTAGTTAGAAGTTAGCTTAGTTTGAAGAGGAAAGAAAAGCTTTCCCTTTGAAAGTTTTTGTAAAAGGTTGTTGTGGAGAATTGTCATAATATAAAGAACTTCATTGATTGGTGATTCTTTCTTTCATTGTGAGTGGTTGACAAGGCTTTTTCGGCTTTCTGATTCAAGTAGATAGAGTAAAGTAGACTTTTATTTCATGCAAGTAGTTGTTAGTTGTGGAATGTGGCGTTTGATTTGAGCAAGTCTTCTTTCATCCTTACCACTAGCGGGCTCGTTGACGGTGAGTTCGCCCTGCGTGGTCAACTGGAGTATTGACACTTAACTTCGATTGTGATTCATGTGTCCATATGCACTGTTGTGATGGTATGCACGTGTTGAGTCATAGTTTGAACACCTTTCTCATCCTTTGAAGATTGCACCGATTTTGTAGAAGTTGTCCCAAGGGAGGCGAAACAAAGTCTGGTTAAAAGATTGTCGAAACTGACCCTCGCGTTCCACCTTTTAGGAGTAGTGTTGTGACCTTTTTCACACATCACCCCATCCAGATGGGGACCCCCTAATTTTTGCTCCATTCTGGTCGTTTGGCTTTGGTTAGTGCGTCTCTCTCTCTATCTCTGGTCCTTCCGGGGACGTCCCATCGTTTGACCCAGGTTGAAGTATTGGTTAAGTCTGTGTAATTAGGGTTTTCATCCTTCAGGCTTATTTAAGGTCAAACTGAGTTATAAAATTGAAATCTGAGCTTAGTACAGCAATCACAAGGCTTCCAGCAGGGTCCCATTAAATTTTCACTATATTCCGACAACTTGCTATTTTTAGTAAGTATTCAATTTGGGACTATTTTATCGAAATTTTGGGAATTCTGTCAGTTCCACCACATTCAGGTAACATCAAGCTGCTTGCATGTAAATTTTGAGCCAGATCAGACAATTTGCTATTTTTAGCAGTTCAGGCTTCAGGAGCCATTTTCAGGGGTCAAACATATGATTCTTCATTGCATGTCTAGAGATTACTTCTGGGTTTCTCGAAACCTTCGCAGCGATATAACATGCAAACCGAGACGACCACTTTCAGAGTTTATCCTTCAGAGGCTATTTTTAGGGTTTGCATGCGGAGTTTTTCAACGCATGTCCAAAAATTCCTTCTGGGTTTTTCAAGAGCTACGCAACAGTGTAACATGCAAGTGGAGAAGATCAAGTTTCGAGGACTTGCTATTTTTAGCCAGTGCATGCATGCAGACCAGTTTTCTGGGTTTTTCTGGGTTTCTTGAGACCCCACAGACAATA
Organism: Sequoiadendron giganteum; assembly: GCA_007115665.2. NCBI lineage: Eukaryota > Viridiplantae > Streptophyta > Pinopsida > Cupressales > Cupressaceae > Sequoiadendron > Sequoiadendron giganteum. The sequence continues at coordinate 161,106,612 of CM021106.1, read as the reverse complement.
TAACATGCAAAAACATCCGGCAATGGATGAGTCACTTTTCAGACAGTTTCTATTTTTAGCAGGTACACTTTGGCAACCGCCTAACACTCCAGTTCAGCAAGCAGAACGACATGCAGAAGGAACGAAGTCAAACGGGACCGTTCGGGATATATGTAAGTCAAATTAGGGTTTCCACTTTATAGGGGGTGAAATCCAGAAACAGTCAAAACGGAGTACCCCACCCATGTCAGCATACTTCAAGGCACTTGCTGGCAAAATTTGAGCAGAATCGAAGAACTTACTATTTTTAGTAAGTTAGGGCACGGCTATAAATAGCAGGTCTGCACCCGAGGTTGGCATCAGAGCGACACTCCAGCTATCAGGATCAGGCGTTGCAAGTTTCAGGTCAAACAGAGCTACTGAAGTCAAAAAAAATCCGGGGCTTACTATAAATAGCAGGTGGCTATAAATAGCAGGCTGACATGTGGGACTGGCAAAACGGGTTCACAAGGCAAAGAGGGTCATATGGTGAAATTTTCATGCCAAACGGAGCCATGGAAGTAAGAAAAGCAAAGACTTACTAAAAATAGAATGTGAGATCAAGATCCGGCAGGGGCATGGAAATTTGTCTAAGTATGGAGAAATGGAAGTTGGACCCCCTAAATGCGCCCACCTCAAGGATGAAACTTAGAAAATATTCTAAGGCAAAAACAGAAGTAGCCACCCCTAAATGCGCCCACCTTGAAGTAAAGGAAGCAAGTCAAAAAGTTTCCAAGTGTTCAAATGGAAGTAGCCCATGTTAAATGCGCCCAACCTTGTGAAGTGACTTAGAAAAACGCCTAAGGCACAGGAATAAAAGTATGCCTAGTCAAATGCGCCCTCAAGGAAGGTGAGGATATGAAATTTTCTAAGTAGTGAAATGAAAGTAAGCACATCAAAATGCGCCCTCAAGTGAAAGTTAACCCCATGAAATGCGCCCAAGGGGGTGATGGAGTTTCAGATTCTCTAAGGCATGGAAATCAAAGCTAGAAGGCTAAAATGCGCCCTCAAATGGAAGTAGGCTATGTCAAATGCGCCCAAGCCTAGATGATGCTAAGAAGAAAAACGCCTAAGGCATGGAAAATAAAATGTGAGCATGAGGTCTCAAATGCGCCCTCAAGTAAGAGCTAGCCCCATCAAATGCGCCCTCAAGGTGAGGAGGTCTTGAAATTTTCTAAGGCATGGAAAATGGGAGCTTGACCCTCTAAATGCGCCCATGAAGAGGATGAGTTAGAAGGGGTTTTAAGTATGAGAAATATAAAAAGTTAACCCTATGAAATGCGCCCAAGATGAATAAAGGCTTGAGAACTTTTTCTAAGTGAGAAATCAAAGCTTGCATGAGTGAAATACGCCCAAGAGGCAATAAGATGCTAAGGCACGAGGAGTAGAAGTAGACACATGAATATGCGCCCAAGTTGAAGTGGAGATTTTTAAATTTTTTTTTCTAAGTGTGGAAAATGAAAGTGGCTCATGCTAAATGCGCCCTTGATTGAAAATGTTTCTAAGGCGTAGCAAGGGTAAAAGCTAGCAAAATAAAACATCACTGAATGAAATACACCCAAGATGTGAAATGACTTGAGAAAATTTCTAAGTCGCAAAAAAATAAATGCCAAGGGGTCGAGTGCGCCAGAGGTGTAAAGTGAGGAATTTTTTCTAAATGCAATAAATATTTCATCAAAAATATACGCCTGTGGTAGAGAAAATGTTAAAAATATTTTCTAAGTGGAATAACATTTCACTGGGGAAAAACACGCCCTTGGCATGAAAAGATAGCTTGATGAATTTAAAATTTTTCGAGAGACATTTAAATGAAATGGACACAGTGACGAAGTTTTATTTCCAAGGCGGAAGCAACTAAATATTTTGCATGGGTCAAGTGAAAAATCAAATGAACCCGTTCAAAAGGCACCCATGGGTTGGGAAATTTTAAAATTAATTTCCTAAGGGAAATTTTAGTATTTTCAGAAGAAATTCGTTTTGCCTATATTATTTTCCTAACGGAAATTAAATCTCAAAGGATGAAGTATTTCGAGCAGGCAAGTGATTTTAAATCACCCGGAGTTGAATATTTTAAAGAGAAAATTTAAAATGTCTAAGGCAAATTTTATGAAATTGAGGATTTAAATGGCAGACATTTTAAAAAGTTGGAAACGAATCTACAACTCCCACGAATTTTTTCGAATCAAATTTATTTAAACACTGCGAAGATTTTAAAATGGAATTTTCAATCAAGTCAAGTGATTTTTTTCTTGCGAGTTGTTTAAATCACCAAGAGTTAACTGGCAGACTAGAAAGGAAAATTCGAAATTTGAAGAAGAAAGAATCTTCATTAATGGCAACTGCCATAATGACTGGCTGGCGACTAGCCCACTACTGCGCCTGAATTAGAAGATGCCGAACGGAGAGAGTGGAGAATTGATGAAGGTGCTAAAAATAGCCCCAGCACTACTCAACAGGATTCCTTGCGAAGAGTTATTTAAACAACTTCATTTCTTTCATTTCTTCACATGTTTCGAAGAGCTTGGAATTGCTGCAGTGAAGAATTTTGTGAGAGATCAAAGTCTTTTTCGAAGTTGTTGAGAGTGAGGTTGGATTTTATTCTTCTAAAAGCGAAGTTGCTAAGGATTTTAATTCTTGAAAGGGTTTTTGCTGCAAATTTCAAAATCATATACTGCAGTTGCTGGAGAGATATTTTCAAACTGCTGAAAGTTGGGGTTGTTGAAATCATTTTCGAAGTTGCACGAGAGTTCTTGGAATTGCTGCAGATTTTATTTATTCGAGCTGCTGAAAGCTAGTTGCTGTTGGAGTTGAGAAGAAATTGCAACAATCTCCCTTCATTTCTTCATTCTTCAAGTTGCTGAGGTTGAAAGTTGTTGAAGTTGACAGAGGTTGAGGCGAAAGATTTAATTTATTCTGTGCTGAGAAAATAGCCACATTGCTGAAAGTTGTTGGTTGGCTGTAATTTTCTTCACCAGTCAGAGTGCAGTTGCTGGAAGCTTCTTTATAAGCTCAGAGTTTTTATACAGTTGAGGTTTGGAGTTAGATAATTATGCTGAAGAATTTTATTTTCAAAAACTAACTCCACATTCGCAGCCGTCTTGGAGGCTATTTTATTTTATTAAAAGTCTGCAAACTAACTTATTATTATTCTATCTTATTCTTGCAGATGGCTGGAGCCAAGGATGTTGCAGGAACAAGCAGAGCCGCAGACAGAACTGCAAACACTAAAACGGCCAAGGCTAGCTCATCCCGACAGGCAATGATCAAAAGGCTCGCCAAGTCATTTCTCCCAAAATCGGCAATTGTTTCAAAGTTGGCAGGATTAAGTGACACCAACCTCGGGTCGTTTAATCTAAATGCACTCAAGTCTAGGATGTACGCACTGGGAGGCCATCAACCATCAGTCACGGCGCATAACATCATGAAGAGTGGTATCTACGCAGCCGCTGGTTTTCCACCAACAATTCAGTGCCCGGAGCTAATTATGGAGTGTGCGAACTACTACAAGCCGGAATGTAGAACCATTGTCTCGCCGGATGGCAAATTGCTTGCCAACTTCACGCCAGATGACATCGAAGAGGCATTTGGGATTCCTACTGCCGAAAAGATGCTGTACAGATTAAAGGAGAGGGCGGATAAAATGTACTCCACCTCCTTCAAGAGGGTTGCTGCGGTCATCAACAGAGTTTGGATGCAAAAGCCAAAGCCACCTCGCACTAGACTCCCAAAGCAGATAATTGCCGAAGATGTGAAACAGGAATACTGCGACTTGATGATGATGCTGAGCCGAATAAATGGGAGTGCACAAGCCTACTTCTTCGAGCCTTGGATGTTCTACTTCATCGAGATCATCTTGGAGGGAAAGGAGTGTGTTGACTGGGCAAGAATGATCAGTGATAACATAGATGAACAGTTCAGGAGCCTGAGGGGGACGAAAACCTTTTACATGAGCTCGTATGTGATATATATGCTGGCAAGAATGACCAAGTACCGAGGGATTACATACAAGGAGCCAATAGGCTGTGCACCTGATCAGTTCAAAATCCATGAGGCCTGCACACAGTTGCATCTAACTAACCCTGCCAGTTACAAACGGGCTAATGATGCATTCACAATGCACATCACGAGGACCCTTCAGCGGAGAACGCAGCAAAGAATATCCAAAGAGGCACAAGCATTGATCGAGGAATACGGATATTGGCTCATCCAATTTCCGAAATTCACTTACATTAGGCTGCAGGGGTTCACTTCGTATCCATACCGGCTACCGAGGTACCCCACCAATCACATTATAATGCTGGAAATATCTAGGCAATTGATCGCCTATGATAAGATTCAGAAAAAGAAGAAGAAGGGTGGACTTGACTTTCCTATTGCCATGGGAAATTCCACTGAGGTGTGTCCCTCCTTGCAGGCAGCTCGAGAGGTAGAGGATGAGCTGCAATTCTATCATCTATCGTATCACACAGGCAGACAGGATTTCGATCCGTACAGAAACATCCGAATGATACAGAACGTAGAGTACCGACACAAGGCCCACATTGAGGACTTTTGGGCAAATGCTGTTGATGAGGTTGAGATAAGGAAAAGGATGTTTTCCAGGCTTCCCCTCAAATTGATCAGGGAATGTGAGATCATTCCAGTTCCCGACCAGGTGGAAGAGGATGTCAACGTTATGCAACCCGACTATGGTTCAGTTAGGGATACTTCCGTCCCACCACCTGATTGGTCCGAGCCAGAAATCATGGACTTGGACACGCTCTCTATTCCAGTGTTGACTTTCACAAGGGCTTGGGTCGATAGACATGTATGCAGACTTAAGAGCAGATCGATCGCCCTTACTTATAGCTTGATGGGTGACCCAAGGCCGCTATCGGTGAGAAGGGGAAAACAGGTTGCTCAAACACCGGAAGCACAAGTAGAAGTACCAACCCAACCGATACCGTTGAGGATGGAACAAGCATCACCTATGCACTCACAAACTCAGTCTTCGAGTTTGAGAGTGATTTCATTATTTGCTGATCAGAGGGCAGGATTGGGTGAAGAGCGGGAGCTTGAGGAGGTGGATCAACCCAACATCCGAGAATCAGATAGTATAAGCGTCAGTGCATCCAGGGCTGGCCGACAAGAGGAAGAAGAGGAAACAGTGGCTGACACTCGTTTCCAACAGATGTTGGACATGACATTGGAGGAAGAGGAAAACACAGAACAGGGGACCCAAGGGTCAGGAGATACGCAGCTCGTGGAAGATGATGAGCCCGAGCAGAACAGTGCAAGAAGAGAAGAAGTGCACGAGGTGGAGGCAACGGAAGAGCAGCCCCTTGTCATTTGCAATCCGCAGCAGACGGTGCCGGATTGGCTTTCGGACAGAATGAGAAGAGAACCCGAGGATGATACGGATCCAGCCATCGAGATGGAGGAGTTCCTCAGGAGGATCAGTGCGCCACCAGAAAAGAAGAGGGCCAGGAAGTTTTCAAAGATCTCGACTGATGAGTCAGGCTCTCGCACGCTTCAGGTGGCTGTTCCGAGAGAGGATTGTGATCGAACCGAGGAGAGGCCTGAAAATTACGTGATCACCACGGTAGAGTTGGGTCGTCCTACGGGAGCCCAAATTGTTGAGGAGTTCGATAACTCCTATCAGGCATTGAAGGATCAGTTGCTCCGCACGGAGGGGAAGTATAAGAAATTGAAGAAGGAGCACAAAACCTTGATAGGATATGTGCAGAGTCTAGCACGTCCAGGTGAACCAGCAAACCCAACAGTAGAACGTCCACCAGAGCTTCCGAGGGAGTCAGTTGTTGGCTTAGAGGATTTAAAGAAGATGGAAACGGAAGCGGACAAGTGGGTTAGCCATGTTCGTACTGAGACAAGGAAATTTATGGAGGACCTCGCCAATGCTTATCGGCAGGCCTCAAGTATTTTGGCACGGATTGACATGGTGGATCAGGCCTGGGGCGATACCCGCATCTATCAGACGAAGACTGTACTTCGTTTGGGGGCTTTGATGCATATACCTCTACAAACTTTGGTGGATGGAGGTGTGATTCAGGATGGTGACAGGTATGATTTCACCAGTTGGTACTCCTCGGTGGTCACAGGCCGTGGATTTCACGATGCAGCAAGGGCAGATTCAGCCAGAGTGAGGAAAGCAATGGGTAACATCTTGGAGGGAGTCCTTAATACATTAGAAGCCATATTTGCTAGAAAGTTGGGCCCAGAGGAAATAACTGCTGATGGCTTGAAAGACAAACTGGCTCCATTCTTCTCAGCTGCTAGGTCGCTTGTCCTGGATGACTTTGAGAATGTCTCCACTTTCTCCAGTATAATCCAGAATACCCAGGACGCCTTGGTGGCATGGAAGAAGTCTTACATCCGACATGGACAGACGGTAGCAGTCTTGGAGTTCCAGCTCAACCATATTCCACCGATTTCTGCCCAGGAGGTTGAAGCGGTATTGGCCCGATTGATCGAGTTTGCAGTCCGAGAACAGGACAGTGGGAACGCGCTGCTTGATGAAGATCTTCTAGAAGAAGATAGTGGGCATTAATTGCTCATTATGGTTCCTGCAGGGGAGTGGAGAATATTCTGTGCATTTATTGCCCCACTCCCCTCAGTGGCGGTTTTTAGGGTAGAAACCCTAATTAGGGCATAGGTGGCTCGATCCGAGCCCTTTATTGTAATTGAATCCGAACCGTCCATTGAAATGGGCTAACTATAAAAGGGGCATCCCCCCTCATTTGTAATCAATTAGACATTAGATCAAGAATTGAATCAGAGCGAGAGTAGAAGGCATATAGCATTTAGCTTAGAAGTTAGCTTAGATTGAGGAGGAAAGGAAGTTCTCCCATTGAGGACTTTGTAAGAAGTTGTTGTGAACACTCTCATAATATAAAGATTTGTCATTGTTTGGTGGTTCTATCTTCTATTGTGAGTAGCTAGCAAGGTTTGTTCGTCTTTCCAATTCAAGTGGATAGAGTAGAGTAGACTTTGTTTTATGCAAGTAGTTGTTAATTGTGGAGTGTGGCGTTGTGATTTGAGCATATCTTCTTTCATCCATACCACTAGCGGGCTTACTGATGGTAAGTTCGCCTTGCGTGGTTAACTGGAGTACTGGCACTTAACTTCGATTGTGGCTCATATGTCCGTATGCATCGTGGTGATGGTATGTACATGTTGTGTCGTAATTTGAACACCTTTCTCATCCTTTGAAGATTGCACCAACTTTGTCAGAGTTGTCCGAAAGGAGACGAAGCAAAGTCTGGTTTGAAGATTGTTTAAGTCGATCCTCATCCTCCACCCTTTAGAAGTAGATTCGTAGAATTCCTATCCCTATCCCTTTTTAATTCAATATTTTCCGGTTACTTTAGGAGTCAGAGCAATACTGTCAAATCATTCATATCCTAATTGCTTCACAAAATCGAACAACTACGTAAGTCCCCTTGAATACCCAGCATATTCACATTAGCCAACTGAGTCTATTTGCGTTAAAGGAACCTTGGAGTTGAACGCATGAACTTTCACGCAATCTTAGCATGCAGAATACTTTGATCAAGAGAATAGAATGACCGTTGGGCATTTTTATTCTGTGTTGACGTCGTCATAAAAAAACACGTCAACAAGTAGATTATAGAATCCTTACCCTCATTCCTTTTAAATTCAGCATTTTTCCGGTTAACTTAGGAATCAGAGCATCATCGTCAAATCATTCGTGTCTTAATTGCTTCACAAAGTTGAACAAATTGTGTAAGTCCCCTTGAAATACCTAGCATATTCACATCAAGCCAATTGAGCCTATTCGCTACATAAGGAACCTTGGAGTTGAACGCATGATCTTTCACGCAATCTTAGCATGCGGAATACTTTGATTAAGAGAGTATAGAGTTACTGTTGGCAACTTTATTGTGTTGGTGGGGTCATAAAACACCCGTCAACACGTCCGTACGTCGCGCTAGCATCCTGCGACATTTCAACATTCAAAAGGCCATTTCCGAGTGCCTTGCAACTTGTCACCTCTTTTTGCTCTGGAATGTCTTTTTCCCTCCTCTTTTCTGTTTTAAATCTAACTCTTTCATTCTCTCAAGCTCTCTTTCAATTCTATCACTCATTCTCTCTAACACTTCTCGCTTTATTCTTGCTCTCTCTTGTTGCTACCAACTCCATACTTGGCTTCTACAGTCTCTCTTTGCCCCAACGCCATTGCTATTGCAGGTTCACGAAGCTCTACCTCCTTGGCATGGTGATATTGCTCTTTTTCTTCCTCTATCGACCTTGAGCGCTTATAGAAGGGAAGGTGATATTGTGTCTATTTGATTGCTTGCATTATCATTCTTGTAGAGCAACATCCAGGTTGTCATTGCTCTCTACTATATTGTGCCTTTTCTATCTACTTTATCGTTTTTCCCAATCTTGTTGTAGTTGGTCATAGTCGGTCATCGGTCGTAGCCAGTCATAGTCGGCTGCAGTTAATTATATTTAAATAAGACTATATTTAATTTATAATATTTCATATACTTTTGTACATGTTGTTTCGAGAAGACTAATTCCTCGACTGGTGATTAGTTGTTGTCATGAAGCATCGTGACGATTGGTTCCTCAACCACCGCTAGTGGCTATTTGTACTTGAGTCAGTATAGTCAGGAGACATAATGTTGGTACTTATGATTTAATGTTATATGTTGTTACATTCTGATGTTGTACGGCTAATTGTACTTGGTTACCGTGAATAATAAATGAAGTACTATTTTGCTGTGCAATATGCATTCATGATTGTTTGTACTTGTCTATGTTCTGTTAATTCCGTTTACTCTCGTAGAACGCTGGAATTCACTCCAGTGAGTACAAATTTGGCGCCGTTGCCTAAGTGAATTCGGTGATCACCCAAACGGGAGAATGGTGTCGTGATGGGGCAGCCGACCAAAGAGCCGGTACAAGCAAACAAGGATTGTGAAGACGCTTTGACAGAAGACCTCTGCAGTTTGTGGGAAATCTCGTTAAGGGACCACGTATGGAGGGATGCTCTTAGGGGAGAGATCCCTCAGTCGGTCATCTAGGATCGACTGCACGTCAACCAAGAGGTTGACCATCTCCTCACTAGACTGCCAAGGTTGATAGCGCGCCACTACATTATCTTACAGGATCTTGTTGACGTGTTTTTTATGACAACACCAACATAGAATAAAATGTCCAACGGTCACTCTATTCCCTCTTCATCAAAGTATTCCGCATGCTAAGATTGCGTGAAAGTTCATGCGTTCAACTCCAAGGTTCCTTTTATCGCGAATAGACTCAGTTGGTTGATGTGAATATGCTGGGTATTCCAAGGGGACTTACGTGAGTTGCTCATTTAGAAGAAAATGATTCTCAAATTTCGGGAGATTTGTCAATGAAGCTCGGGTTCTTAAACTAATCGGATAATACTGAATGCAAAAAGATATAAGGATAGGAATTCTACAATCTATCTCTAAAGGGTGGAGGACGAGGATCGGCTTAAACAATCTTCGAACCAGACTTTGCTTCGTCTCCCTTCGGACAACTCTGACAAAGTTGGTGCAATCTTTAGAGGATGAGTAAGATATTCAAATTGTGATTCATCACGTACACTCCGTCACAACGATGCAAGTGAACACACGAATCACAACCGAAGTTAGGTACTGATATTCCAGTTGACCACGCAGGGCGGACTTACCATCAGCAAGCCCGCTAGTGGTATGGATGAAAGAAGATATGCTCAAACCCAAAACGCCACACTCCACAATTAACAACTTGCATAAAATAAAGTCTACTCTACTCTATCTACTTGAATTGGAAAGATGAATAAGCCTTGCTAGCTACTCACAATAGAAGATAGAACCACCAAACAATGATAAATCTTTATATTATGAGAGTGTTCACAACAACTTCTTACAAAGTCCTCAATGGGAAAACTTTCTTTCCTCTTCAATCTAAACTATGCAATCTATGCTATGCTACTTCTAAGTTCTACCTCCTAGCTATCTCTCTTATCTCTTGATCTAATCTAACATCCATTACAAATGAAGGGGGATGCCCCTTTTATAGCTAGCCCATTTCAGTGGACGGCTCAGATTCAGTTACAATGAAGGGCTCAAATCGAGTGACATATGCCCTAATTAGGGTTTTAGCCCTAAAAACCGCCACAGAGAGGAGTGGGTAATAAATGAACAGAATATTCTCCACTCCTTTGCAGGAACCACTATGAGCAATTAATGCCCACTATCTTCTTCTAGAAGATTCTCGTCCAGAAACGTGTTCCCACTGTTCTTTTTTGCCAATTCTGTTGCGTTAGGGGGAGGCAAGCACACAACAACACTTGGTTCAAACGCTCCTTGCAAAAAGTTCTTCTTCATTAAGTCCTCCTGTTGCTTTCATTCGTGGATGTATTTCTCTCTTGTGACTCTCACATTTCTCTAGCCCACTGCCTTGGGCGCATTTGCCTCTTTTGCATCACGTTCTTAGTGCCTTAGACAAATCTTCACTTTTGTTTCTCTTTCCAAAGTTGTAACATTGTCCAGCTTCATCACCTCAAGTCCTTACGCTCAGGCTTCAGTGTTCATCCTGCAAAACAGAAAGAAAAGCATCGGAACGCTTATAATATAAATTCACTTTACTTACCCAATTTCCAAGTTCTGACTGCTTGATCTCCGGATCTTGATAGAGTTCACCATTTCCAGCAAACTTTTATAACTTTTCAACATCTGAATGCTTGATGTTCTAGCTTCATTCCATCTTCAAATTCTCCTATGCCTTGGACAAATTTCATCTCCACCCTGTGAGTGTATTTGACCTCTTGAGCTTTATTTTACCATGCTTTAGAAAATTTATCCCTCAGAGCCTTAGGAAATTTGTTAAACGGGTGCCAGGCCGAAATCTCTGCCGAAACAACACGAGCAAAGTGTGGAAGAACCTCAAATCATCTCCCAGTGAGAAATATCCAATACCCAGAAGAAATTTCCCCTCAGAAATCATCGTTTTCATGTGTATCCAAACGAAGGGGTACATTTAATTTTTATTACTTTTGAAAAATAATAAAATTTGCTAAGGTTGATTCCATTTTATTCTGGACGTATTCCACACCTGCAGTCTTCATTTTTTTATGCCTTGGCACTTTCCTTATTTCCTGAAGAAATTCTCTTCCTGCTCCCAAGTGCATTTGATCTTGTCTCTGGAGATTTTAACAATACTTCCCTCCTTAGGCGTATTTCTCATTTTACCTTAGAAAATCCCTTAGAAACTTTTTATTTAATTAACTTACCTTGGGCGCACTTAGGAAGGCCTTCTTCTATTTTACCTTGCTTTGGAAATTTCTCCACCTCCATTTGATTGCTGGGGGGGGCATTTAACTCCTTGTACCTCCATTTCCCTTGCCTTAGCATTTTACATCCCTTGTATGCTTTGAGGGCGCATTTGGAATATGCAGCTGTAATTTTTCATGACTTAGAAAAATTCTAAGTCCCTTCACCTTGCTGGGCGCATTTCAGCTAGTGAGGTTTTATTTCCCTCGCACTTAGAAACCTTTTAAGTCAGCTCCTCCTCCTTCTCCTTGGGCGCATTTGGGGGTAGCTCCTTCCATTTTCAATGCCTTAGGCAAATTCTATCATCAAGCCTCCTTCAAGGGCGCATTTCAAGGGGTAGACTTTTGTATACTTAGAAATTTTTTTAGGCTCTCATTCCCTCTTGGGCGCATTTGAGACCCCTTGCTTCTATTTTCAACACTTAGAAATGTTTTGAGTGGCTCTCACCTCAAGGGCGCATTTCCATGCAGCAACTTCCATTTTCAATCCTAGCAAAATTCTCTTTGAAGTCTCCATACAAGCTACTTGAAGTGGGCGCATATCACATGTGACACTTTCATTTTTATTTTTATTTTCCAGCCTTAGAAATTTTGAAGTCACTTATCTTTGACTTGGGGGCGCATTTTCACCAGGTAGCTTTCATTTTTTGAGGACTTAGAATTATTTCTCACCTCACTATTGGCTTGGGCGCATTTCAGCCTTCTAGCTTCTACTTCCAATGCCTGAGAAGCTTTTACAAGTCCTCATATTCACTTCTTTTGCTGGGCGCACATAGAAGGGTGTGCTGCAATTTTCGTGACTTAGATAATTTCTATGTCCCTTCCTCCTCTAGGCTTGGCGCATTTTGATGTACAAGCTTTCACTTTTGCCTTAGAAACTTTTTCTGAGTCATTATCTCCTTGGGCGCATTTACCCCTTGCCACTCCTATTCTCAACTCCTTAGAAATTTTTCTTCCTTGCTTGAGGGCGCATTTTGCCTGGGAGACTTTTGTTTTATGCCTTAGAATTTTCAAGGCTCTCATCATCTTGACTTGCCTTGGGCGCATTTTGGAGGGGTAACTTCTATTTCTCTTCACTTAGAAAATTTTCAAGCCTTCAGCATTTCCTTGAGGGCACATTTGAGGAGGCATACTTTCATTTTTGACTTAGAAATTTCTTAAGCTCCTCAACCTCTTCAAGGGCGCATCTAGAGGCTGGAGCTTTCATTTTTTTATACTTAGAGAATTTTTATCTCATCCCACTTGCTTGGGCGCATTTAAGGTAGGGAGAGGAATTTTTTATGCTCAAAAACTTTTGATGCCAGCCTTCATTCTTGGGCGCATTTCATACTTCCTCCTGCCAGTTTCCATTTGTAGACTTAGAAATTTCCTCAACGCCTTAGCTACCTTTGCCATCTATTTTTAGTAATTTTTTGGAGAAGTGAGACTTTTGTGGCCTTTTATGTTTTGAGTCTGGAGCTGGCATGATATGTTTCTCATGACCTCGCTACCATGTTTATACCTGTTGCCCAAGCTCATTCTCTATTTTTAGCCCGCCTGCTATTTTTAGCAAACCCTAAAATTGCTTGACTTCTGCAGCTCCGTTTGACTTGAAATTTGCTAGGCGTTATCCTCATCGCCTACTGAACCTGTTTACATTTGCCCCTCGTGCTAACCTGCTATTTATAGCCATGTTCTAGAGGTGACTTAGTATAAATAGTAAGTGCTCGGATTGCACCCAAATTTTGCCAGTGGATAGCTTGAAGGATGCTGATCGCAGTGGGATACCTTCGTTTCTCGAAATTCTGGCCTTTTACCCCTCCTTTTGAGGCATTGAAGCTGGAAACCCTAATTTGATATGCATGTGCCCTGAATGGTCTCCGTTCGACTCGATTTATGTTGCATGCCATTCTGCTTGCTGAACTGGAGTGTCGGGCGGCTGTCTGAGTGTACCTGCTAAAAATAGAAACTTCCTGAAAAGTGACCAATCCACTGCCAGATGATTTTGCATGTTACAGTGCCCGTGGGATCTCAAAAAACCCAAAAAAACCTTGAAAACTGGTCAACGTTCTGGCACTGGCTAAAAATAGTAAGTTCTTGAAACTTGATCTTCTTTGCTTGCATGTCACCCTGTTGCGAAGCTCTCGAAAAACCCACATGGGATATCCGGACATGCATTGAAAATTCCTACATGCAAACCCTAAAAATAGTCTCGGAAGGCTGAACTCTGAAAGTCACCATCTCGGTTTGCATGTTACACCATCGTGAAGGTCTTGAAAAACCCAGATCAATTCTCCTATCATTCATCGGAGAATTGTACGTTTAAATCCTGAAAATGGCCTCCAAAGGCAGAACTGCTAAAAATAGCCAGTTGTCTGAATCTGCTCAAATTTCATGTGTAGGCACTTGGAAGCTGCCTGAATGTGTTGAAGTAGTTAAAATCTCGAAATCCTGATGAAAAGCTCCCAGATTGAACACTTACTAAAAATAGTAAGTCGTCGGAACATGATGAAAATTCAGTGGGAGCCTGCTAGAAGCCTTCTGAAAGCAATGTCAAGCTCTGCTGCCAATTTACCAATCTTGATTTAATCCCAATCTAGCCTGAAGAACAAAACCCTAATTCCACAGATTCACTTCAGACTTAGCCAAAATTTCAAATTAGGTCAAATACAGAAACATCCCCAGAAGAACAGAGAAAAAAGAGAGAGAGAGAGACGCAAAACCAAAGCCAAAAGACCAAAATGGAGCAAAAATAGGGGGTCCCCATCTGGCATGGGGTGATGTGTGAAAAGGTCACAACAGATCTTTAGGCTGAGAGGGATTAGAAACAAAGGAGGCAATAGATACTGCAGCGGTACGAGGAGAGAGCCAAGCGAGAAGAGGAGGAATGAGATACAAGCCGAAGACATACGTTTGGCAACTAGGGTCCATACAATCGACAATTAATGCTTGTATGCGTCAACAAAGACAAAAACCAAGTACCGAAAGGGCAAGAAATTGCCGAGGAACAAGTACAAAGATCATTAAGACTCGAAGAACAAGAGAACCGACGAAGGAAATTAAAACAAACCACCGAAGGTATAGATGAAGACTGGAACAAAATAAACCAAAATATTGTCTACCCTAGTGGAGAAACTGATGAGGGGAACTTCAGAACATCATTAGTAACAAATAGAGCAAAATATAAAATAAATGAAAATGAAAATGAAGTGACAGAAGACCTTGAAAACAACATATGTTGTATGAGAGAGCTGTCCATATCAGACGATGAAGGGCCGAGAGTTGGAAGATCCTAGCTTAAGACCCTGAGGCAGAGGGAGTACCAAAACGAACCTGAGGAGACTTGAGGTGTAGAGGACAATGACATAGGACATGGGGAAGACTCGGACGTGGCCGAGAGTGCAAGTGACGCATTGGGACGTTGCAAGAGAACCAGTCCAGTCAGGTCCAACGCACAAGGAGGGCATCGAGGAAGGATGGTGACTTTGCCAGCCGAGAGGTAGAAGTTGCCAAAATTTATGGGGAATGGGTCAAAAGATCCAGTAAGGCACTATAAAACGTGTGAGACGATTTGGATAGCCAATGGGCAAGATGATGTGGACTATTGGCTAAAAGCATTTCCAGTGACACTGAGAGACAGTGCCATCGATTGGTACACAGAGTTGGACCAAGTACACAGGGCATCATGGAGATTACTCAAGTAGGCATTCCAAGATGAATTCAAACTCCTGAGGGATGGCAGTGAAATTGTAGCAGAGATCTATAGTACAAAGCAAGGGAAGCACGAGAACGTGCGAACCTACAACTGGAGACTCAAAGAATTGTTGGGAAAACTAGAGACTCGGTTGGCCGACGGGTTGAAGAAGCGATGGTTCATCAAAGGGTCGCTCCCATCGTTGAGAAAGAAAATGAAAGTCGTGCCTCCATCGTCATACGTCGAAGTGTACTGTTGACGGGTGTTTTATGACTGCACCAAAACAAAATAAAGTTTCCCAACGGATACTCTATCGTCTCTTGAACAAAGCATTCTGCATGTTAAGATTGCCAAAAAGATCATGCATTCAACTCCAAGGTTCCTTATGCAGCGGATAGTCTCAGTTGGCTTGATGTGATTTGCTGGTTATTCCAAGGGGGACTTACACAATTGTTCGATCGAAGAGAAGAACTTTGTAGGACATGAATGATTTACCGATGATGCTTAGGTTTCCTAAACTAACCGAGAAAATACTGAAAGTAAAAGGATAGGGATAGGGGTTCTACTGTCTACTCCTAAATGCGGGATACGAGGATCAATTCTTGCAAGCTTAAACCAAGTTCTGCTTTGCCTCACTTTAGACAACTTCTATAGAGCCGGTGCAATCTTCAAAGGATAATGAAAAATGTTCAAACTACGACCCAATATGCAAATACAATCACAACGATGCATACTAGCACATAAATCACAATTGAAGTTAAGTGCAAAAGTGTTCCAGTTGACCATGCAAGGCGAACCTACCGTCAGCGAGCCCGCTAGTGGTGTGGATGAATAAAGCTTTCTCAAACTAAACAATGTATTCCACAACTACCAACTACTTGCATGAAATAAAATCTATTTTTTACTTTAATCTACTTAAAGATCCTAAGTGAAAGACGAAAAAGCCTTGCTAGCTACTCACAACAAAAGATAGAACCACCAATCAATGATAACTCTTTGTATTATGAGAGTGTTCACAACAACTTCTTACAAAGTCTTCAAATGGAAAAAATTTCTTTCCTCTTCAATCTAAGCTATGCTAACTTCTAAGCTATTCACTATATGCTTTCTCTATTCTCTGACTTAACTCTAATTTTGATCTAATATATTACAAATGAGGGGGGATGCCCCTTTTACAGCTAGCTCATTCTAGCAGACGACTCAGATTCAATTACAATGAAGGGCTCAGATTGAGCCACATATGCCCTAATCAAGGCTCTACCCTAAAAACCGCCACAAAGAGGAGTGGGGTGATAAATGAATGGAAGATTCTCCACTCCTCTACAGGAACCATAATGAGCATTAAATGTCCATCACCATCTTCTAGAAGATCCTCATCCAACAAGGCATTCTCGTTGTCTTTCTCTTTGACTACAAACTCGATCAATCGGACCAACACTGCCTCAACCTCTTGAACTGAAATAGGTGGGTTGTGGTTGAGCTGAAACTCAAGTACTGTAACTGTCTGCCCGTGCCGAGTATAAGATTTTCTCCAAGTGACCAAGGCGTCCTGGGTGTTCTGAATAATGCTGGAGAAAGTTGAAATACTTTCAAAATCATCTTGAACAAACGATCTCATAGCCGAGAAGAAGGGAGCCATCTTATCCCTTAAGCCATCTGCAGTCATCTCCTCTGGAGCCAGTCTCCTAGCAAATATAGCCTCAAGTGTGTTGAGGACTCCATCTAGAATGTTGCCCATAGCCTTCCTGACTCTAGCTGAATCCGCTTGTGCTGCATCAAGGAAACCACGGCCCGTGACCACTGAAGAATACCAATTGGTGAAGTCATATCTGTCACCTTCTTGTATCACGCCTCCATCCACTAGGGTTTGCAAGGGAACATTCATCAAAACCTCTAGACGAAGAACAATCTTAGTCTGATAGATCTGGGTCTCGCTCCGGGCTTGATCAACAATATCCATGCGCGCCAGAACATTAGAGGCCTTCCGGTAAGAATGAGTGAGGTCCTCCATGAACTTTTTAGTTTTCGCGTGAACATGGCCAACCCACTTATCTGCTTCCAATGCCATCTTCTTCAAATCCTCCAAGCCACTAATTAACTCCCTTGGGAGCTCTGTTGGGAGTTCAACTGCTGGATTCTCCTGTTCACTTGGATGCGCAAGGTTCTACATATACCCTATCAATGTCCTATGCTCCTTCTTCAATTTCTTGTACTTTCCTTCTGTATGGAGCAATTTGTTCTTCAACGCCTGATAGGAGTTATCACACTCCTCAATTATCTGGGCTCCTGTGGGGTAACCCAACTCAATAGTGGTGATCACATAATTTTCTGGCCTTTCCTCATCTCGATCACATTCTTCCCTTGGAACAACAACCTGAAGTGTGCGAGAGCCGGACTCATCTATTGAAATTTTCAAAAATTTCCTAGCCCTCTTTTTCTCTTGTGGTGTGCTAATCCTACTAAGGAATTCCTCGATCTCAACTATTGGGTCACTATCATCCTCAGGGTCCTTCATTCTTTCTGTGAGCCAATCTGGGACTGCCTGCCATGGATTGCAAATGAGGAGGGGTTGTTCTTCTGTTGCTTCTTCCTCGCGCACCTCTTCTCTGACAAAACTTCGCTGAGGCTTGTCCACCTCCATTTGATCAATACCTTCCTCCGATACTCGAGCCTCTCGCCCCGTGGTATCTTCTTCTTCTAACGCCATGTCAAGCATCTATTGGAAACGATTATCAGTTGTCGTTTCCTCTTCTTCTTCTTGCTGGCTTTCCCCTCTGGGTGCGTTGACGCTCAAGTTGTCTGACTCCCTGAGCGGTGGCTGATTTACTTCTTCAAATTCCTGCTCCTCGTTGGATTTACCCTTCTGGCTTCCAAACAGTGGAAGCTCCCTCAGACTCGAAGACTGAGTCTACGATCGTGCGGGTGACGCTTGCTCTACCCTCTGAGGTATTGGATGGGCCGACACTTCTCTTCGTGTTTCAGCAGCTTGGGCAATTTGCTTCCCTTGTTGACGGTGGCCTCTGATCACACATGAGATTATAAGTAAGAGCAATCGATCTACTTTTAAGTCGGCTCATGTGCCTTTCAACCCAACCCCTCGTGAAAGTCATCACCGGTATGGAAAGTGTATCCAAGTCCATGATTTTAGGCTCAGACCAATCTGGTGGTGGGACCGGTGTGTTCCTCACTGACTCGTAGTCAGGCTGTATGACGTTGACATCTTCATCCACCTAATCCGGAACCAGAATGACTTCACATTCTCTAATCAATTTCAAGGGTAGCTTGGTGAACATTCTCCTTCTAACTTCGGCATCATCAATTACGTTAGCCTAGAAGTCCTCGATATGAGCCTTGTGCCTGTATTCCACATTTTGCACCATCCGGATGTTGTTGTAGGGATCGGAATCCTGTCTGCCAATGTGGTATGTAAGGTGAAAGAATTGCAGCTCGTCGTCAACTTCTTTGGCTGCCTGCAAGGAAGGACATATTTCACTTGAACTCCCATGATGATAGGGAAGTCCAGTACCTTCTTCCTCTTCTTCTTTTGAATTTTATCGTAGGCAATGAGTTGCCTAGATACTTCTAACATTACTATTCGATCAGTGGGGTACCTCGGCAGTCGGTATGGATATGAGGTGAACCCCTATAGCCTAATATATGTAAATTTTGGAAATTGGATGAGCCAATATCCATATTCTTCAATCAATGCTTGTGCCTTCTTTGAAATTCTTCGCTACGTTCTCCGCTGAAGGGTTCTTGCAATATGCATTGTGAATGCATCATTCACCCGCTTGTAGCTGGCAGTGCTGGTTAAATGCAATTGTGGACAAGCTTCGTAAATCTTGAATTGTTCAGGGCCACGCCCAATTGGCTCCTTGTACGTTATCCCTCTATACTTGGTCATTCAAGCCAACATGTACATCACGTACGAGCTCATGTAGAAAGTCTTCATTCTCCTCAAGCTCCTGAACTGCTCATCTATGTTGTCACTTATCATTCTGGCCCAATCAACACACTCTTTCCCTTCTATTATGATCCCGATGTAATAAAACATCCAAGGCTCGAAGATGAATGCTTGTAGATTTCCGTTCACCCGGCTAAGCATCATTATAAGGTCACAGTATTCCTGCTTCGCATCCTCAACAATAATCTGTTTCAAAAGCTTGGTGCGGGGAGGTTTAGGCCTCTACATCCAAACTGTATTAATAACACCAACACATCTCTCGAAAGTGGAGGCATACATTTTAGTAGCTCTATCTTTCGTTTTGTATAACATCCTCTTAGAAGTGGGAATCCCAAATGCTTCTCCAATAGCATCAGGTGTGAAGTTGGCAAACAACTTGCCATCTGGAGAAACAATAGTCCTTCGTTCAGGCTTGTAACAATTTGCGCACTCCATGATCAACTCCGGACAATGTATTGTTGGTGGAAAACCAGTAGCTGCATAGAATCCACTCTTCATTATCTGGTGTGCTGTGACTGATGGTGGATGACCTCCCAGCCCGTACATTCTTGCTCTGAGTGCACCCAGATTGAATGAACCAAGGTTGGTATCATTCAATCCTGCCAACTTCGAAGCGAACTTAGACTCTGGAAGAAATGGCTTGGCGAGCTTCTTGATTACTGCCTGTTGGGACACACTTGCCTTGCTTGCCTCAACATTTGCAGCCCTGCTTGTTCCTGCAACATCTCCTTTTCTTGCTTCAGCCATCTGCAAAATAAAATAAAATACGTTAGACTTCAGATTTAGAAAAATAAAATCACTTCGAGATGGCTGCAATATGGAGTTAGATTTGAAAACAATATCCTTCATCATAAAATTTTCTAACTCCAAACCTCAAATTTTAAATTCTCCGAGCTTTAACACTTTCAGCAATGTGACTTCTCGCACTTGAAAGAAATTCGCACCAACTGGCTACTTAGAAAAATATCACTCCAGCATAAAATTTTGAAAACTTCACTTCAGCTTCTTGACTTTCAGCACTTAGAAAAATAATAATCTCCAACAATGCTTAGAATTTTCTTCCTCTCAGCAATCTTTCAACTTCACAAGAAAATTCTTCTCACTTTAGCAATCTCTCAACTACAAATGGTGAGAAGAAGTGAGAAACCCCGTTGCTTAAATAATTACTCTAGAGAATCTTGCTAATTTGTGCGGGAGTCAATTTTAGCAGCTTCATTAATTCTCCACTCCCACTACTTAGAAATCTTCTAATTTTGGCGAAGTGGTGGGCGAGTTGTTAGCTAACCGTCATAGCATTTTCCCAAAATGAAGATTGTTTCCTCTGCAGAATTCAAAATTTTCCCTCCAAATTGCCAATTAACACCTTGTTAATTAAATCACTTGCAAGGGAATTACTTCGACTTACTTTGAAAATCCCACTTCAATTTCTCGCAACGTTCAGTTAAATCCAACTCTTAAAATATTCATGGGGAAATAAAAATAATTTCCAGCCCATTAAAATCTGCATTATTTAAAATTTTTAATTCCATGACATTTGCCTTAGACAATTTCAATCCTCTTCAAAATATTTCATCCAGTTGATTTAAAATCACTAGCTAGATCATTCATCCTTGAAATTCAATCTCCCTTAGAAAAATAATCCAGGCAATTTCTAGAAAATATTTCCCTTCGAAAAATAGAATTTCCTTTAGGAAAATAATTCCTAACTTCATTAATTCATGGGTGTACTCTGAAGGGGTTCTTTTAATTTTTTCGCTTGACCCATGGAAATATTCATTAACGTTTAATTCTCCCTTTTGAAAATATTTCATCACCTTGGGCGCATATTGATGGGTCCACTTTTATTTCATGCCTTAGTGAAATTTCGATGTGCCATGCTCCTTGTTTCCACGCCTTAGAAATGCTTGTCCTGCCTTCGAAAATTCTTCTCATCAACCTTTCATTCTCTGGCGTATTTCTCTAGTGTGTATTTTGCCCCCCTTTAAACACTTTCATTTTAATGTTTTAGAAAATTCCCAACACCTTAGAAATTCTTATACCTTCATTCCCTCTATGTCAAGGGCGCATTTAACCCCTCTTGCTTTTAATTTCACGCCTTAGCAACCTTTTACTACTTTATCTTATTCATGGTGGGCACTTTTGACCCCCCCCCTTTGCTAGGCGCATTTCATAGGGTCCTCTTTAAGTTTCCATGCCTTAGAAACTTTCTTAGCATCTCTAGCATGATGGGCGCATATGAGGCCTTGAGCTTTCATCTTGACTTTACTTAGAAACTTTTTCCATCTCCACTTCAGCTTGGGCGCATTTCAACTAGTGAGGTTTTATTTCCTCTAGCTTTTATCTTTGCCACGCCTTAGAAATTTTCCAAACACCTTTTCTCTGATGGGCGCATTTTGATGGGTCTACTTTCGTTTTCCCTCACTTAGAAAATTTTGATACCTCTATCACCACCTTGGGCGCATTTCATAGGGTTTCCTTTTTATTTTCCACGCCTTAGAGTATTTTGCCAAGGCATCATCACAAGGTGGACGCATATGCTAGTATGAGCTTTTGTTTTGGGGGCGCATATGCTAGGCGGAGCTTTCATTTTCGTTGCCTTAGAGAAATATTTCATTGCATTTGACTTGGGCGCATTCAAGGTGGCCTCTTCAAGTTGAGGGCGCATTTCAATGGGTCTACTTTTGTTTTCCCACACTTAGAAAAATTTGATACCTCCATCACCACCTTGGGCGCATTTGACCCCTTGCACTTTTTTTTTTTCCTGACTTAGAAACCAAGCATCATCCCCTCTTGGGCGCATTTAGCTAGGCGTGCATCCATTCTTCATGCCTTAGCAATTTTTGCTTGGCTTCACAAGGTGGGCACATATGGAGGGGGAAGCTCTCATGTGAGGGCGCATTTGAGGCCCCATGCTTTCATTTCCCAATGCTTTAACAAGCCATCACCAAGGGTGCATTTCATAGGGTCTCCTTTTTATTTTCCACGCCAGAGTATTTTGCCAAGGCATCATCACAAGGTGGGCGCATATGCTAGTATGAGCTTTTGTTTTGGGGGTGCATATGCTAGGTGGAGCTTTCATTTTCGTTGCCTTAGAAAAATATTTCATTGCATTTGACTCGGGCGCATTCAAGGTGGCCTCTTCAAGTTGAGGGTGCATTTTAATGGGTCTGCTTTTGTTGCGCATTTGACCCCTTGCACTTTCTTTTTTTTCCTGACTTAGAAACCAAGCATCATCCCCTCTTGGGCGCATTTAGCTAGGCGTGCATCCATTCTTCATGCCTTAGCAATTTTTGCTTGGCTTCACAAGGTGGGCGCATATGGAGGGGGAAGCTCTCATGTGAGGGCACATTTGAGGCCCCATGCTTTCATTTCCCAACGCTTTAACAAGTCATCACCAAGGGCGCATTTTACCCTATTGACTTTTGTTTTCAATGCCTTAGCCATCATGCTTTGCCTTGGGCGCATTTCATCCTTAGCTCTTCAAGTTGAGGGCGCATTTTAGGGTGCCTGCTTTTATTTTGATACTTAGAATTTTTATACCATCACCTTGACCTTGAGGGCGCATTTAGGGTATCTTTATTCCATTTGAGGGCGCAAATGAGGGGTAGAGCTTTGTTTCTCCATGCCTTAGGAAAATTTGAGTTGCTTCATGTTGGTGGGCGCATTTCAAGAGGGCCACTTCCATTTTAGGGCGCATTTTCATGGGTGAGCTTCTGATTTCCATGCCTTAAAAGTTTTTGCTCTTCTGGCAACCTTGGGCGCATTTTGATAGGTGAGCTCTCATTTCGCCACACTTAGAAAATTTTCATGCCCTCAGCATGTCCTTGCCTTCTATTTTTAGCAAGTTTCGATTTCTTGATTTCTACAACTCCGTTTGACTTGAAATTTTCACCATGTGGTCCTCATTGCTTGGTGAACCTGTTTACACCTGCCCCTCTTGCTGACCTGCTATTTATAGCCCTGTTCTGAGGCGACTTACTATAAATAGTAAGTGCTCAGATGGTGCCCAAATTTTACCAGTAGACTGCCTAAAGGTGCTGATCATGATGGGATACATCAGTTTTCCAAGATTTTGGCTTTTTATCACTCTTTTTAGGCATCAAAGTAGGAAACCCTAATCTAACTTGCATGTGCCTCAAATGACCTCCGTTTACCTCTGTTTCTGCTACATGTTGCTCTGTTCGTGGAACTGAATTGTTGGGGAGTGCCTGGAGTGAACCTGCTAAAAATAGCAAGTGCTTGAAAAGTGGTCAACTGATCGTCAAATGAGTTTGCATGTTATACTGCCCAAAAGATCTCAAAAAACCCAAAAAAACCCAGTAAACTGATCCACATGCGAGTACTGGCTAAAAATAGTAAGTCCCTAAAAAATGATCAACTCTACCTGCATGTCACATCATTGCGAAACTCTTGAAAAATCCATAAAGAATATCTTGACATGCACTGGAAAATCCTGCATGCAAACCCTGGAAACTGCTTTTGAAGCCGGAACTGCTAAAAATAGCAAGTTGTCCAAATCTGTTCAAATTTTGCGTGCAAGCAGCTTGAAGTGCCCTGAATATGGTGAAGTAGTCAGAGTTCCAAAATTCTTGAGGGAAAGACCCCAAATTGAGTACTTACTAAAAATAGTAATTTGTTAGAACTTAGTGAAAATTTAGTGGGATCTTGCTTGAAGCATCTTGATTGTAGTGTCGAGCTTAGATTTCAATTTTCCAACTCAATTTGACCTCAAACTAGCCTGAAGAATGAAAACCCTAATTTCACATACTTAGCCAAAATTTCAACTTAGGTCAAAAGATGGGACATCCCCAGAAGGACAGAAAGATCAGAGAGAGAGAGATGCAAAACCAAAGCCAAAAGACCAGAATGGAGCAAAATTTAGGGTTACCCATGTTGAATGGGGTGATGTGTGAAAAGGTCATAACATGTACAATTGGGCGATGGATATAGAGAGTGAAAATAAAACATCCTCCCGAGGGAAAAGGAAGACAAATGACGAGGAGAGTATGAATGTCAACAACGATAGTGAGTCCAAGACCGTGCAAGCACTCAGAAAGGACATGATGAGAATGATGAAAGAATTGAAGGCCGACAAGGAGAGTACGAGGGAAGCTAGAGAATTGTGGTGTACGAATTGCAAGGGGGGAGGTCACACAAAGGCAAACTGCTTGAAGAAGCTGTTCTGTGATATCTGCCAAGTGATGGGACATTCCATCAAGGAATGCTCATAGGCCCCATACAATCTTAAAGCAAGGGGTATGCAAGTACTCTTCACTCAGGGAGAACTGTCAACACCGCTAAATACACCACTAAAGCCCCAGTACAATAGCAATGCATCCCCTACAGGTTATCAAAGCAACAAAAGTCTAAGAAACAAGATATAGTACGATGGTAAAGGAAGGCCCATGATACAATGCCGAAAGTGCAACAAATGGGGCCACTTCACCAAGGAATGCCAGAATGATCAAGGTTCAAGGGGAAGACTGTGCAAGTGGTGCAGACCGGGTGATCATGAAAACAACGAATGCCTCAAGTAGAAAGGCATCCATATGTTAGATGTGGAAGCGCAAGAGGTACTGGCGATTACTAGAGTGCAAATGAAGAAGGCCACCTACCTAGATCCACGTACGAAGAAACAAAGAATGAAGGAAACAAAAGTAGAAGTGGAACTGGCGATGGCGAAGGAACACAAAACACCTTTGGAGAATCCAAACACCTCTTGGCAATTGAAAAGCGAAAAACAACATCGTACGACAGGTATTGCAGACCACCGTACCCATAAAGGTGATTGACCTCTAGACTATGCCATAGTTGGGACTGGTGATCATGAATGTCGTTGGTAATGACCAACGTCAGTGACAAGAAGGCCGAAGGAAAGAATTGATAGTAGAACCACCATCGTACAGTGAACAAACCATCGACCCAATATTGCTGACGACAAACATCGGGAAGATGCCAACGATTGTACAAATGGAGATCAGAGGGAAAATCCCGACAAACACTATTGTCAATAGAGGATAGGGAGTCAACGTACTACCTGAAGACACATGGAAGAGTCTCAGGAAGCCAACACTTTGGCCACTGACATTCCATTTAGTGGGTGCCAATCAACACGACATCAAGCTGTTGGGAACATTGATGACGCAAAAGGTAGTAATCGGGACACAGCCATTCCTACTAGACTTCGTCGTCATCCCATTGCAAAAGAAGGCATATGACGCACTGCTGGGACGAGGATGGTTGATTTCCGCCAAGGCGGATCATAATTGGAAGAGGAACACACTCTCGAGTGAGAGCAATAGGTGGAAGTACGTCATTGACTTGAAGAACTAGGCCGTTAGCGAAGAATTGGCATCCTCCGGATCAGAATCTGACAAAGGGGAGTCAGATTTCGATGAAGGGAGGAAGGCTATGGAACCGAACACCAATGGCGTACTTGAACTCGAGAATTGCTCGAAGGATGAGAAAAGCTCCCTAAACAATCTGTTTCATTGGCAAATGGAGGATTACAAGGTGTTCCACCGAGAGTGTAACATACTACAAATTGGAGAAATCTAGGAAAAAGAGGTCATGTCCAGGTAGACATTTCCGACAGAGTACAGAGAGTCCAACCAAACATTTTCGGCCAAGCACAGAGAGTACAACCAAAGATTTTCAACCGAGTACGGAGAGTACAACCAAACATTTCCGGCCAAGTACGATGAGTCAAAGAAGGAGAAGAGGAGAAGGGCATGTCCAACCAAACATTTTTGGTCGAGTATAGAGTACAAAGAAAGATTATCAGAATTGGACGATACACCAGCCCACAAGTCCGAACAAGTACGAGATGAAGAAATTGTGTCAGAGCCAAAAAATGAAAAAAGTGAAAAAATAGCAAAAGAGAAAATAATGGAGATAAAAAATGAAAAAATCGAAAAAATAAAGGAAAAGTTGGAAGAAAAAAATGAAAAAAATAAAGTAGAAGAACTAAAAAATTCATAAAATGAGAGAAAAAAATGAAAAATGAGAAAAATTAAAAAATTAGAAAAAAAGAAAAGTGACGAAGAGAAAGAAGAAAAAGATGAAGAGAGAAAAAACAGATGAAGAGAGAAAAAAGAGACGAAGAGAGAAAAAAGAGACAAGCCGATCAAACAAAAGCAGAGCTATAGCCATACAAGGTGCGGAAGGAAGCTACGCAGATAAGAGGA
This sequence comes from Sequoiadendron giganteum, assembly GCA_007115665.2. Taxonomy (NCBI): domain Eukaryota; kingdom Viridiplantae; phylum Streptophyta; class Pinopsida; order Cupressales; family Cupressaceae; genus Sequoiadendron; species Sequoiadendron giganteum. Next base: position 161,080,462 of record CM021106.1, on the reverse strand, counting down.
ATAAGAAGAACAGTGCAAAATCTATATTTTCAGGCTTTGTCAACATTACTTTTTGCCACCCAAAAAATCATGAAAATGATGTGCGCCATGGAGTTTTGTATGGTTTTGGAAGCCTTAAATTGGTCCTGGCGGTGGGGGCGTTGCCCCTCAACCTTGCCCTGACTGCGACAGAGAGCCCGCGAGGGGCGCTGCTCCTCGACCTTGCCCTGTACTACAATAGGGAGCCTGTGAGAGGCACTGCCCTCAGACCTCGCGAGGGGTGTTGCCCCTCAACCCTGCTGGGGGCGTTGCCCCCAGACCCCTACAAGGGGCACTACCCCTTGACCTCGTTGGGGGCACTACCACAAAACCCTCGCAAGGGGCACTGCCCCTTGACCCCGTTGGGGGTGTTGCCCCCAAACCCCCATCAGATTCAATTGAATTATCAAATCCTCATACACCAAGCTACCACAGTACAGTCAAAGTAGCTAGCCGAGAGGATCGTAGGTATGTAGTCCGAATGCAAAGGCGAATTCCTTTAGTGTTTTATCTCGCATGAGTGGCCAAAAGTAGAGATGGCCAAGACTACTAGGCAAAAGTTGGTGGACTACATTCAGAAGTCACAAGAGTATCTGGTCGCTGAGCACATGAGAGTCACAACTCTCAAAGAGACATTGGCCGAGAGGGAGTGAGTATTGGCTGAGAGGTACCCCCGTATTTGTTTTCCGTCATCTGGAAGACGACTACTTTTGTGGGGGGGATGATGTAGTTGATCATAGTCGGTTGTCGATCGTAGTCGGTCATAGTCGGCCGCAATTAATTATATTTAAATAAGACTAGTTAGTTTATAATATTTCATATACTTTTGTACATGTTTCGAGAAGACTAATTCCCCGATTGGTGATTAGTTGTTGTCATGAAGCATCATGACGGTTGGTTCCTCAACCATCGCTAGCGGCTATTTGTACTTGATTCAGTATAGTTGAGAGACATTATGTTGGTACTTATGATATTATGTTACATGTTGTTACATTCTGATGGTGTATGACTAATTGTACTTAGTTACCGTGAATAATAAATTAAGTACTATTTTGCTATGCAATATGCATTCATGATTGTTCGTACTTGTCTATGTTCAGTTAATTCCGTTTACTCTCGTAGTATGTTGGAATTCACTCTAGTGAGTAAACAATCGTTGTCTATTGGCTGTCTATGGAGGTGGGAACACTGAAACAGGGGTTTGACTGAGGCAAACCTCAAAACACAACGCCAACATTTTTCTTGTTATTATGTGTAGGTACTATTCGTTTGCTTGGAGCTAGCTGGAGAATTGGACCTTGAGTAAGTCAACATTCTTCTTATTTCTTTATCATTTCGCTATTAGAATAGTTTTCATAGTATTCTTCTTGTTGTACTTTGATTTTCGTACATTTTTATCAAATTGTAAAACCGGTGCATTCGGATTGTCAGTAGACCCTGTGTGTTTCTAGCTGATACTTGACCCTCTATTCGTACAAGACGCTAGCGTGTTTTTGAGACTCCAACACGGTGCGTTGAGGTCCGACCCTTGCACTGTCGTCCTATGGCAGAGAGTCGTTTGGTCTACAATCCGAGACCTCTGTGGTCGGCTTACCTGATTCTAGAAAACATCCATCATAAGTAGAAGGGAAACATGGTCCTGTTTGCCCTTCCTTTTCAACTTATTAGGTAGTCTGAGGTAGTTTAGGGCAGTTCGCTCCCTTAGGCTCTTCCATGACCTGAGAGTCCCGGTGGCAACGAATCCCCCTTCTCTATACATACAGATTTGTGTTCATCTTGGGAAGCATTTTAAGGATGGAGATAGAGTAAAGAAAATAACTTGTTGCATAGGGAACAGTTGTCTATACATAAAAGTGTGGGATCCAGGTGAATCTTTGAGACACTAGATATTGAAGTCTAAAGCAAAATGAGCAATGAGTTTTCACTTAATGCAACATCTTGTTGGCTCATTGCTTGTTCATGGTATTGCTCTTACAATTGTTCAAGGAATCATCAATGAGATAAATCTCATTGGAGCTTTCAAGAATATGAAAGAGAATATTTTGAGTGAGGTAGTTGGTGGCGGGTTATATGATGCTTCGAAAGCAGTGAACTTCCAAGTAGTGTAGTCTCCTTTGGAAGTATATTAAAGGCTAATGACTCAGGACTTTCCTAGGATAAAAAACTTAAATGGAGCAATGGATGTTGTGCATATATTATTTATGGTAGAGTTTCCAACTCTTAGTTATACTAGAGTAGTGTAGTAGAAACATGGTGGAGTGCATTTTTCACATAAAGTAGCCCTTGGGAAAGCTTGAAATTTCAAGAAAAAAAAAAATAACGGACGAGTTTGTAGAAGTTTTCCCATAGTCAGATAAGTTAGGTAGATGGACACACCAACTACCAAGGATGATTTGGAATCCTAGTATTGTAGAGATATTTAGTTTGGAAGAGTTGGAGACATGGGTTTGCTTGAGGACAAGCAGATTTTGGGAAGGGTAGTATGTCATGTCCATTTTCCTAATAAAACTAAGGGAATAATTAAAAGTTAAAACAATATTGTAAGTTGTCCTAGTGTCTTTATTTTTATAACATTCTTTGAAAAGGACAAATTATTAGTATTTTAAAAAGAAAGGGTCCAATATTATGTCAGAAAGTGTTTTTAAAAGAGAGCCTAAAATAATGATAAAAAATGTTGCTAGGACAAAGGGGCAAACTGAAATAGTAAATTAAAAAGAAAATGAAATTCTAGACACTTCTAGAAGAGGGCTTCAATTAGTAACTAAAAGATTATAAGAGAAGAGTTGGGTTGGGGAATGGAGCATTATGAATATTTCATCTAATTGATTTCTCTAATAGATTGGACCTTGTGTTCATCTATTTGCTTCTGAGGACGAAAACCCTCTTGTTTGTGTTGTCTGATAAAGTCTGCACCCTTGCTAAAGCTATGAACTTAAGCAACTTACTGACACATTGGAACACTTCAAGGTTGTGGGTGACCAGGGAATGAAGTGAACCTCCAGATTATGGGCTGGTTCCCTTTAGATTTTCTGGTTAAAACTGCGAAATGAGAAAGAAAAGAGGTAGAAAGAAGGATATACTTGAAACTGAAAATCTATCACTAATAAGGTGAAACACCAAAGATAAGGATCTTGGCCAAAACTTGCTGAGGATCACACAAAAATGCTCAAAAGAACTAAAATAATCTCACAACACATAAACTTATGCCTGCAAAAATGATTCTATATAAGGCTCTGACTGTTTTAATGCTTAAACAAAAGGAAAACAACAATATTTTCACAAATATAGAAGCTTAAAATGAGAGCACTAACATAGACCTGCACCATGACATAGAACTTTCTTTACATTCAGCATGGAAGGAATTTGATAAAATAGAGGATAACACAAAATTTTATCTTGCAACTCACAACCCACACTAAGAAACAAAGAGAAGTATGTGAAGGAAAAATACTTTCTATTGAGGAAAAATGAGGATCTTCATTACATCTGCCAAAATATCATGAGTTACAAAGTCTGAAAAACATGCCTCTGCAATCTCCAAAACTAAGAACTCCTTTTTTTACAATGAATGAAGAACAAGACTTTATAGGAAAAAGCCTTCAAAATTCGGAATTGGACTTTGGGTCCAAAAACCAAAGTGATGTCAAAATATCCTCCAAACAAGGTAGGCCAAAAAAACCTCTACCAACCCCTAATTTGAACTTTGAGCAAGCTTGCTTTAATGCTGGACTTGACTATTTGGTACTAAGTCTTTGAAAGTCATTAAATGACTTCAACTTGTATTTCAAAATATTTATTAAACCCTGCAGTAAGTCTTTGAATGTCATTAAATGACTTCAACTTGCATTTCAAAATATCTTATAATCCTTGGCACTAAGTCTTTGAATAATAAATGCCATTCATTTTTTGCATTTGAAAATATCTTTATTAAAAATGATTTATAATTTATCATTTTAATAAAGATTTACAATTTTAATGCAAGTAATGAAACATTTCACTTGAAACTCTAATTTTTGCATTTAGTGATATTATTTATTCAAAAATGATTTATAATACATCATTTTGAATAAACATTTTACAATATGATTTAAAATGCAAAAATAAATAAATGTCTTTACTTTGCATTTAAAAATAACCTTTATCAAAATGATTAAATAAAGAAATCATTTTAAAACAAAGATATTAATAATTAAGAAAAAATGCCAAAGTAAAGACTAAGTCCAAGGAAAAAAATAAAAACCTAAGTCACTTGCTCTTTGAAAAATAAAAACAAATGGCTAAGAAGCCACGCATGAGGAAGGAAATGAAATTTTTTTAAAATAAAACTTTAAGGCAAAAAGCCTCTTTCTCCTTGGTCGAATTTCTTAGGGTGTTCACCCTAAAATGAAATGAAATGAATTCATTTCTTTTGCTTTGCTTCTCCTGCTGCTGGGCGCCGCCATGGAGAAGAAACCCTTTGCTGAGCTGAGAATTCGCGCCATAGCTTGCATTCTTCTGAGATTTTTATGGGAATACCGAAGGTAAGTTTGATCTTGATGAACCTGGAAGTTTTCCTTTGATTTTTTAAAAGCTTTTAAAGCTTTTGCAGGCGCGGCCAGGCTGCAACATGTATTTTTTGATGATTTCTTTGCTTTGTATTTCTGCTGTGTCTTTGTCTTTGCTGCGTTTTTCTGTCATCTTCTTCCTTGGTCGACATGGGAAATAAAGATTTATGTTCGCCATTGTAGTTTGTGAGCTCCATGAGAGCTGGGCGCGACTTATGGATTCTTCAACATCAAGGAAAATGTAAGATCTTTCACTGTTTGCTTCCCTTGCTAAAACAATGATTTCAGAAGCTTAAAGTCTTTAGAAAAAGGTTGCTATTCTCTAAAACAAAACAGACCCAGGTGCTGGTCGCGCCAAATACATGTTTCTTTGATGCATTTCACAAAAAAACGTGATTCTCCATTTCTTCTTTCAGATCTTTCTTATAACAATGGGACGACATTTAAAAAAAATTAAACAAGAGCTATGTTTGCTGTTTGGAGTGGCCAAAATCGCAGACCACTACCCAGGTCGCGCCATTTCTGCTCTTGATGATGATTTTGTGAAGAAATCTGCATTTCATTTATGTACTTTCTTGATTCTTTGCTTAGATCTTGATTTTTGATGAAGTAAAATAGGATAGCTTTCATCATTTTCATTGAAAATGGAATTGAAAATCCAACCTGGGCTCGACCCATGATGTATCTGAGACATTTTTGCATTTTGCTGAAAAAACCTTACATGGGTATCCTCTGTTTGAAGCACAAATTGTATTTGTATAAAATGAAAAGCTCAAAATGGAAATCTGGAAATCATAATCAATTTGCCTTCTGTGTAAGATCTGAATCCGGTATTTAGAACCTGAAAGAATCCTTTCATTTCTGTATTTTGTCAAAACCCGATGTGGGTAACCCAAAAAATGAAAGAAAACTACATTTTAATTCAAATCTTCTTATGAGTAACCCAGAAAATGGAAGAAATCTGTTTTTAAATCAAAATGATTATGTGAATATTCTGGAAATCCTGGCAAAATCTGCATTTTGAGTGGAGATTTGTATGTGGGTATTTTATGAATTTGAAAGAATCTTCCCATTTTTTAATTTTGCAAAAACAAATCATGGCTGTATTCCAATTATGAGCTTTGACTTATGAATATGTTCTGCAAATGACATGATGTTGCCTTTGTGATCATGATAAAAAGAAAAGACATCATTATGTTAGTTGTAGCTGATGCAAACAAAATGTATTGATTTTTTTCTGCTCTTTCAGCAACTTAGCATTGTGACCTTCATTAGCTTGGCTGTAACATAGTGGGTATGAGAGGCAAAAATATGTATTTGTTCCTATGTTTGCTCCTCTCCTTTTATATCTTTTGATATCATCTCACAAAACTTAGCAAGATGGCATAATATTGTATAAACCATGAAAGCTGAAAGTAATGCATTCTGGAAATGAAAATGGCTTACAGCACTGCTGTCATTTACTTTTTCGCATACCTTTTGTGATGAAAAATTCAAAAAATCTGCATAATACAGAACAGATTATCATGATGCGCATACTGCTTAACTTTTGATGAGCTGGGCTCAACCCTTGTGGGAGCCACATTTAACCCCACTCATTCTGAAACTAATAAAAAACAAAAATATTGTATTTCCTGTTTCTGCACATGACACAAATCAGTTAGTAAAAATGATGATAGATTTAATTGCTCTTTTGATGCTCTGTTTTTCTTGGTAAATCATCTGGTGAATGCATGATTGAATGAGATTACATTTCTGTTGGTAGCGTAGGGATAAGGTAGGATTTGATTTTTCATTGCTCTAACGCTACCCTTCACAATTTTGCAGAAAATCTCAAAGCTGGAGCTGAACGTGACACCAAAGCTGGACGAATATCAGCACAACTTCGACAACGATTCGTCATTCCAGGCAATGATGAATCACTTTCTTTCCTTGTTCTTACTCTATTTTCAGCTGTGTGATGTTCATTTCCTTTTTGTATTCAGCATTTGATTAAAAATCAAATCAGGTTACTCCCACGGCTTGTGTGGGATTTCAACTTTTTCAATATGAATAAAACAACATTACTTTGCAAACCTAAGAGTTTCTCTATTACAAACATTTGCAAAAATAGCATTTGAATTCATTTTTAATCCAATCTCAGAATGTGATGAATACGTAGGCATCAAAATTTCAGTTTTACCTTTTTGAGTTGAATGCAATTCAGATCTACTTGTTTTGAGCTGAAACTAAAAACAGGTAACAGTTTGAAGAGGTGATTCCATTCAAGGATTACATTGGTGTTGAATTTTTTCAGTTTCTAATGGTTTGGTGTTTGGTGTGTTGATTTTGGATTTGTTGTAGATTTTGGGGTTTTAAGTGAAGTTTGCTATAGTAACTTGTATCACTGCTACAAAAATTTGTATTGCTACAATGTTGTGCTACAGTTCCAATGGTTTGTGGTTTTCCCATTTTGGTTCAAATTGTTATTTTGTGAAAGTTTTCACTATTATATTGTTGTGAAGGAATCATTGATATTTGTGCCTAGGGTTTAAGCATAAATCAATATTTCCATCAATGAGTTTGTTTTAGTTTCAAATTATACAAGTTTCATTGGTTTGGGTTTAAGATAATGCCATTATCATAGTGTTGTTATAAAAACAAATCCTATTGTCGTTTTGATTGTTCTTCTACGAATTGAAAGTTTGTTCTAGCCATACCATTCGTGGGTACCATAAAGAGTTGTTGTATCTTTATCTAATCTCGAGTTTAGGAGTTGTTGTACCTTCTATAGTATCATTTGCAACAATTGATAGAAGTCAATTCCTAACAAGAGGCAGATTTGAAAGTGTTATCATCACATTTGGATATTCACAATGAAGTTAAGGCATGTTCAGTATTGTGTAACAATAGTTAACATGTTTGCAACATATACATTTTCAAAAAGGGTGTGTAACCTTACCTTTATGCTATTCCATTTGCCCTCAAATAATCATAGATTCTAGTAAGTTTTTGTTTGCTGGTATAATTGATATTTGAAGATGAATGCGATATATCATGAAGGATTTTCCAATAATATTCTATTATTTAGCATTTGTGATTTTGAAGATATTCATGTTGACCAGCCATTTAAAGAATAAACTATTGATGGTATTCCTGTAGTATATGTATTGTGTTTCTAGATTTAGCTAGTCATTGTCTCATTAAGTAGTTCTCCACAAGATTTGATATTGATTTATGTAATTACTTTTCATTCTTGTAAAACGTAGTCTGGAAGGCTTAGCTGCTAAGACTACATAACATTCATCCAATTCTGTCATTGCATGCATTCTAACTGTGCAACTTGCCACTAGTGAGTGTGATCCACTTCATTATTGCTTGCATCCCAGTCACCATATTTTCTCACCCTGCCCATTCTAGGATCTTAGTGATCAAAAAGTGCAAGGGTTTGTGCTCTCATATTGAAAATTTGTGAACTAAGCTAATATCCTAATTGAGGATATTACATCAGAAAATGCCCATCTTGGGCATTGGTGTCCCTATTGATGCTAAAGAGTTGAAATTTTCCAAAGTCCATCTTCTAGTCTCCCTTAGTTCACTCCGATGGCCAAATCCAAATTTCAATCACTTTTAAGGATCCATTTTCTAATCTTTTTCTCTTCATTTGTTAGTTCATGTTCTAGTTATTTGTCATGTTCCCTTTCTCAATTAAGCTAAGGATATAATCAAAATAATATTTTAAGTTGTCTAGATGACTTTATTTTGTTTAAAAAGGGCAACTTATTATTATCGTTTTAAAAGAAAGGTCCAACGTAATATTATAAAGTGGACCTATTAAAGTGTCGTTAGACAAAGGGGGTCAAAAGTTGTATTTTAATAAAAAGCCTCTCTAGACACTTCCCAAATATGTTTTGAAGTGAAAAATAAAAATAAAATAATATTCAATTATTTCATCTCAGTGAGCCTATAAAAGGAGGGTTGGACATAGAAGTGAATAATCTACTATATTGTTGTCAAAACCACTTTTTTGAATATCAAGTACTTGGTGTTCATTCTTCAGTTAGAGAACGAAAACCCTCTTGGTATCGAAATCGGAGGATAAAAACCCTCTTAGTTTGTAGATTGGATTTGGGGACAAAAACTCTCATATTCATTATAGGTGATTCCATATAAGGAATGCATATCTATAGATTAATTATTTCAAGAGCATATAAAAGGTTTCAGAAGTGTGTGAAGATATTGAAGAATTTTCCAGATTTCTAGTTTGGTATTTTATAATTTATTCAGTGAGTTTTTGAATGTTATATTTGATTTATCTTTGAGGTGATTTTAAGAATATTATAACAAATTGGTGTGCAGAAGCAAATATTATTAATATATTTTTGGCTTGGTAGAACTCTTCAAAACTATCTTTTAATTCTGTTGGTCATACCTTCAATATTTCCTGTTGAGTCAATTGTTGGAACTGTTGTACATATGTGGAATGAAGTTATGAATGACATTAATTTAATGTTAGCAGTTGCCATACAAAATGGAAGGAGCTGTAACAATTTTTTTAGTCGATTTGTCTCTTATGTGCCATACAACTTAAGGATTGAAGCTTATTCAAAGTAAATGTTTGGCTGTCATACCAATCTCAAAAGGAGATCAAAAAATTTGAAGTTGATTTGCTTATAGTTTTATTAAGTTGTTGTACAACTTGAGGACTCTTATTATATGAAGTGGGTGCTGTACATATTTAATAACTTTATCACTTGCTTGGGCGTTGTACATTCTAAGGAGTTTCCCCTACCTGCCATACTATTTGGAATTGGATGAAGCTTTTGTGGTGTTGAAAATATAATTTAAATAAGGCTGCCATACTCTTAGAAAGAGTAATTAATAGTTGAATCTCGGCTGTTGTACTTTAATCAATGGTGATTGCAAATTTTGAAGTTCAACAAATAATATTCCAAACTGCCATAAATTCTCAAATGCATCTGTACAAGTCGAGGAATGCTGTGTATTCTTAATTATGGTTTTAATATCAGATCTTAACAAATATATATCTGTTGTTTGGTTTTCATATTTGAGATGTTTTATAGTTAATAAATTAATAATCAGTCTTTAAGATCAATAGAATAATGTTTTCATTGCAATTTTCTATGTGATTTACTGCCAGAAATAATATAAGATTTGTAATTGATTCCATTTGTAAATCTAGAAGGCATAGTCAATAGCTCATTTTGCATTATTATCGTAAGTGGATACTAGTAGGTTCACCAGTATATCCCACATTAACATCTGCACTGACATTGCAATGAAGATTGGATGGTGTAGCTGCCAAGATCTGCAGTTCTTTAGTCCAATTGGATTTTTGCGTGCATTATGCTGGAAGGCCTACTGTTGGAGTTTAAACATTATCTTTCAGTTTTGCATAATTTGCAAATTGTGTGGCTTGCCACTAGTAAGTGAAATTCATTGCAAGTCATTCATATCCAAGCTACTATATGATCTCACCTTGCCCACATTGGGATCTTGGTGATAGAAAAGTGTTAGAATTTGTGTTTTACTTTTAAAAACTTTTAAAGTTAGCTAATACTCCAGCTCAGGACATTGCACTTTTGTATTTATTTAGTTTGAATTGAAATATATGAGTGTATTTGTGTTTAATTTTACAATATCAGAGTACATTTCAGATTGTTTGTTAGATTTAAACTAATATATTAGAAGAAAAACATAGTTGATAGATTACTTTGTTAGTACACACTATTTAAACTAGGGTTTCCAAAATTAATCTTTCAACTACTATTAAACTTCAATCAGATGCATGTTTGCATACATAATTAAACAAGATTCAATTACTATAAACCAGTTTTCAGAAATGATCAACCTGCAACTTTTAGAAATAGAAAGTGCTGCTGATTTCATATCTGTTTGCAGTCGATCCATCAAACTCTCTTTTGTAAGGCGATATTCCAAATTGCCTGTGAAAGAAAGAAAAGATAAGGCAGCAGCACTTAGTGATTTAGTAAATGTTTATCTTAGTTGAAAGCTTTATCTTTAGTGCTATTTAGGAATAAACAATGAAACAATGGGATGACATCTAGTACTTAAATCTCCTTTATCTGGAAACAATTTGAGAGCCAAATCAACATGGAAAACATAAACTAAAAGACAGGTTTGTAGTTTATTTGTTCAGTCACAAAGAACCAAATGGTTATTCTATTTGTTCATTAGATGCTTGCACAATGAATTTCATCCTCGGTTTATGATACCGAGGGAGGCTTGAAACATATATGACACTTGTCTGTGCATGATTTTGACTCTTGAGAACAAGAATGCTCCCCAAGATTAAGAGTGGGCACCAGAAGATAAGAAGAACCAACAAATCACAATTATATTTCACTTTGTTTTAACATATTCAGGAATCATTATGTCATATTCATTTATTCATGCACTGGCCTCATATAATAAAGTTGTTTGTGTTATCCCATAAGAATAGAGAATCAGATGGATAAATCTAATCATGAATATGACCAAAAGAAAAGGCCTGTCAAAGTAAAATTATCAGTAAAATTTGTAAATCTCATGGCTTACACACCAGCACCTACTCCCCATGAGACCAACTGTACTAGCATTTTTGGATAAGTGCATCTTGTTGTAACCATAGTAATATTGCCCGAGAAAAACCCACAGTTAACTGTGGCTCAGATCTAGGCCTGTGCAGATTTGAACCAGCAAGCCTCCTTTTTTTTGGGGAAAAAGTTCAGAAAATTGGAAGATTAATATTATTGAATAACCCATAAGCTTTTCCTAGTTTTTCAAAAAGATTGCCCCCCTTTCCTTAAAAAGCTTGGGTTTTTCATTCACAACTCAATTTTTCAAAATTTCACTCCGGAATCTGTCATGTCCCTATAAATTTTCCAGCCAACCTGAAAAGATAGCCGACCTAAAAGGTGTTTTTTAACACCACTATTTAATATATATAATAAATAAATAGATGCTAAATAATTAAATAAATAAATTTAAGTCTGGGTGCAATAAATAAATAATAAATTAATAAATTAAATTAAATCCTAGTGCCCAATTTTAAATTAAATTTTGGGAACCAATATGTAATTAAATTGTGGCGCTCAATTGGGTTTTGTTGTACCCCAAATTAATTTTTTTGCTACACTTAGGCATTTTGAAGAAATGAGTCCAAATACTGTTAAATCTGTCAAAAAGGTCAAAACTGGGGTTTATATGTCTTGCATGGGGGTCAAAACCTTGAAATTTTCAAAATCTAACAACCTGGCTCGACTCAGAGCAACCAAATCAACAATACCCAAATTTCAGTTTTTCAACCCTAAAATTTAGGAAAATTTCTATTTTTAGTAGTTTTTTAAAACTAGAAACTTTTTTTGGTTTTCTTTTGATATGGATACTTGCAAAATTTTTTAAAAATATAAAGTTTGGCTTCTAGGGTTGAGACTGATTTTGATTGGCTTAAAATATTTCTTCATCAGGCTGGTGCAGTCAGAATCACGAAAAGATCAGTTTTGCCCTAGTGGGTCTATTCTGCTTTTTCAAAAGCTTCTTCTGGAGAATCAAGGTTATCAATTAAGGTCAGTCGGCTGCCAGGTGTCAGAATCAGACGTTCAAGCGTCAAACAGAAGCTGTCAACGATGAACGTGCACAAAAAATGGAGAAAGGAGAGAATAATTTGAAAAAGTTGAAAAATTCTAAAATTTGGCTAACTCTTGTGAATCCAGGCGCCTCCAGTCAAGAAGGGTGCCCATACTCCCATGCCTAAGATTTTTTTTGTATCCGACAGTTGAGGCCAAGGCAAACACGTCAAACGAGGAAGATTTTTGAAATTTGCAAAAAAGTTTCTAACACTGCCCAGTTTGGGCACCCCTAGAGAAGAAGGGCGACCAACTTTTCAGAGGGTTAGATGATGGAGTCAGGAGTTCACTCTCACAAGCAATGTTGTTCAGTTTCCTGTCAGCTTCGCAATGGATGTCTTCGTCAGCTCATCCGATCACTCAGCCATTGGCAAAACCAGATCAAACAGGATCCATGAGAAGAGCCGTTAAAACTTTGAAGATGGAAAACGATGAAAAATATTCTAAGTCTGGTGAAGAAGGGCGCCCAAGTTTTTAAGAGGCCAAATGATGAAATTTGCAGGAGGCACCTCCAACGTGACTTCGTCAGACTTGATCAAGTTGTCCAACGTAATCATCAACACATCCGTCGGAGTAGGCAGTCATCAGATGTCGTAGGCTGAACAAAGAAGGAAAAGTGAATGAAGCGACGAAAGTCAAAAGCAATAGTGAAAAACTCAGAATAAAAACTCTCTGGAGGAGATGGGCACCCCTGAAGAAGAAGGGCGCCTAGGGTTTTGAAGCATCAAATGTCAGTTTTCAGAGATGAGGTATCCAGGAGACCCCTTCCAAAATCTTCTTAGTTATCCAGTGAATCTGTCAACCAGTCAATCTGACCAGTATAACGCCTGAAATCGTGAATTCATCTGAAGGTCAGAAGACAAGCAAAGTTTGAAGATAATAAAAATGGCTAACACTGGAGAAAGTGGGCGCCCCTGGAGGAGATAGGCACCCGACAATTTGAAGGGTCAAATGAAGTTTTTGTCAGATGATGTCTCCAAAACAATGTCGTCAGATTCAATCAAGGTCCGTGGTGAAACATTCAGTTCGTCCATCGGATCAATCTAGAAGGCAAGAGACAAGATCAAACTAGGGTTGAAAATTGAGGAGAAGTTGAAAACAGTGAAAAAATGACTTAAGTCTGGATGAAATAGTAGCCTCTAGCCAAGAAGGGTGCCCGACTTCCAATGCCTTCGTCAAATTTTGAAGATGAAAACAAAAGTCTAAGTTCATTGCACAAACTCGGATTAGGGTTTTGAAGAATTAGGGCAAAAATAAAGTTGTTTTCTCACGACAAAACTTATTTAAGCCACCTTTGTGTTTCATTTTTCATTATTTTCTTGCAGGTGGTCTTTAAGGAGAAATAGAGCAACAACTTCAAACCCTTATTTTCAAGATTCAAGAGTTTAACTTGTTGGTTTTTCAATAAATTTTCAGATCAGCACTTAAGAAGGCTTGCTTTTTCATATTTTTTCATCCAGAACATCAAATCTTTGAAGGAGGCCATTACTTTCAATTTTCAGCGGGCTGGTTTATACTAGTTCGATCTTCTGGATAATTTATGAAGAATTTTTTCAAGGTTGCAGCAGCTGCTTTTTATTTTGCATGTCAGAGAAATTTCAAAATTTACAACTTCCAATCTTCTGGGTTTATCTCAAATATTCTTCTGGACAAAACCCATATCACAGCTTTTTCAGAGAAACTTAAAGTGGTTGCTTTTTCAGTTAGAAGACAAGGTTTTCAACATCTGATCATTTGGGTTCATCCAGAATGTGCTCATAAACAATACCCAGATGCCAATTTTTTCTTTTTTTTAGAGAAAATTAGGGTTTGCTGCTTTTTCAGTCTTCACTCAAAATTTTCAAAAACGAATGATTTGGGTTGGCTTGTAACGAAATTCTGAACAAAACCCATATCTCAGATTTTTTTTTGAAAATTTTCATCTGTTTGACGAAGAAAATCAGCAAGTTATTTTTAGGGTTTGTGTTGAGCTTGTCCGAGCATAGTCAAGTTTACAGTCAATCTTCAAGTTTTTCATCATGAAGTACTCTCCCATCAAATTCAGAGCCAAACAAGTGTCGTATCCTAATTATTTGAACGGATGATGTTGGGAAGTGCTTTTCAGTATCATCATGGACATAAAACGTCATCATCTTAGTTGAAGAACATGCAAAGGGAGTGGTATGAGCAAAAAGACAAGTGTTGGAAAAAGTTGTACAATACTCTTCCGTGGGAGAATCAAGAGAAGTGTCAAAAGTACAAAGTTGCAGAGCCGCCAAGTTATCAATCAATGAGTCACCTTTTGGGGCAGCGATGTTTTTCAAGAATAGAACTCATAAAGAAGATGAAGATGTCAAAGATTCTCTAAGTTTGATTGCAAAAGGGGAGAAGATCTTAGAAAAACAGAATATGGCTATAGATAGTATCAACGCTCCTGATAGAGAGGCAGTTTCCCGCTTTTTGGTAGATGTGAGAGAGATTTAAAGCAACAATCTTCTAGAAGCTTTCTTTCCATTCTTATCTCACGCTTTCTTTCTATTCTTGTCTCAATTCTTATCCATTCTTTGAAGAAGGAAAACAAATGTAATGAGTTGGCATTTCATATTTTACATGTTTTCTTAGGTTGTTAGATGCTTATCTTGTTTTAGGTTTAGAAATAAAGCTTGCATGTTGGCAAGTCTTAGTTGTAAAAGCAAGGAGATTTTAGGGTTCCCTACTCCTTCACTTAGTTATAAATAAGAGAAGTGTTTGCTCATTTTAGTTTAGCCATGCTAGTGATAACAAGACACAAGTGCCTTTAGTGCCTTCTTTGTTATTCACTGTTGTTCAGAACCGTGCTTGTGATAACATAATCGCTGAGCCTATGCCTTCATGTTTGTTATCGATTAGTGTCAGTTCACTTTGTGTAAAGAGCAAGTTTGCATGCCTCCTTAGCTGCAAATCCTTGTTTAGTGCATGTGTTTTGTGTCAATTGTAATCTGGTTTGATCGCATGTTGCAAGTATTTTGCTACAACTTGTTGTCCCAGAATTGTTATCTTTGTGCTCGAAGTGTGGGAAAATAAAGTCTTGAAGCTTGCTTTGCTTCCCTTGATATAAAGTCTCATATTTCCGTTATTGTGTAATACTTTTATGATCTCCTTTTCAGCTTGCATTGAAATTCAGTAGATGTATGTTGAAGAAAGTTTATGTTAAGTATCTTTGTCAGAAAATCAATCTAGTCCATTTCTAAACTCTCTTGCTCTGTGTTTACTTGAGAGGATAGAAACATTTTAGTGTAAGTTAAGTTGTAGTTGTCAAGTTTCATTTAAAGGGAAAACCTCAGCTACAACATCTAGAGTTCTATAACCTTGTGTTCTCGCAACTGAATCAAAAAAATAGGCAAAAAATAGTTTTATTTTACTTTATGCAACTCAACAAAAGAGGGAGTTTCCCCTCCTAATTCGAAGAGCAATTTACTGCACATAGTTGTTCGTTTCCAAAATGCATTCCAGAGGTGCCATTTGAAACGCCAACAGGTTTAAAAGGAGAGGTTGTTTGTTCTTGGAGGTTACACTTGGAAGAGTTTATTTGGAGCCAAGTCAGCGCCATTACCTAGTAGGGACGAAAACCTCTGTTGAGGTTAAGCAAAAGGTCCACTATTTTGGAGAGGCAGATTGGCCTTATTAGGGAACTAATTGTTTTAGGCAAAGGAGAGACATTGGAAGGATATCTGCCCAGATTGGGAGACTTAGACTTGTTGTGACCTTTTCACACATCACCCCATGCTAGATGGGGACCCCCTATTTTTGCTCCATTTTGGTCTTTTGGCTTTGGTTTTGCGTTTCTCTCTCTCTCTTATTTCTCTGTTCTTCTGGGGATGTTTCTGTATTTGACCTAATTTGAAATTTTGGCTAAGTCTGAAGTGAATCTATGGAATTAGGGTTTTGTTCTTCAGGCTAGATTGGGATTAAATCAAGATTGGTAAATTGGCAGCAGAGCTTGACATTGCTTTCAGAAGGCTTCCAGCAGGCTCCCACTGAATTTTCATCATGTTCTGACGACTTACTATTTTTAGTAAGTGTTCAATCTGGGAACTTTTCATCAGGATTTCGGGATTCTAACTACTTCAGCACAATCAGACAGCTTCAGAGTGCCTACACGTGAAATTTGAACAGATTCAGACAACTGGCTATTTTTAGCAGTTCAGCCTTCGGAGGCTATTTTCAAGGTTTAGACAAGCAATTCTCCGACGAATGACAAAAGAATTGATCTGGGTTTTCCAAGACCTTCGCGATGATGTAGCATGCAAGAGGAGATGGTGACTTTCAGAGTTCAGCCTTCCGAGGCTATTTTTAGGGTTTGCATGCAGGAATTTTCAATGTGTGTCCGGATATGTCATGTGGGTTTTGCGAGAGCTTCGCAATGACGTTACATGCAAATGGAACGAGTCAGTTTTGAGGGACTTACTATTTTTAGCCAGTGCCGGAACTTTGACCAGTTTTCTGGGTTTTTCTGGGTTTTTTGAGATCCCTTGGGCACTATGACATGCAAACTCATCCGACATCGGATTGACCACTTTCGGGACACTTACTATAAATAGTAGCTTCAGTCTAGCAGCCACCTAGCACTTCAATTCAACGAACAGAACGACATGCAACATAAATCAAATCAAACGGAGGCCGTTTGAAGCACATGCAAATCAAATTAGGGTTTCCACTTTTATAGGGGCGAGACACAAAAATTGCCAGAATAAAATACCCCACCGATATTAGCATCATCCAAGCAACCTATTGGCAAAATTTGAGTGAAATCGGAGAACTTACTATTTTTAGTAAGTCATCTCAGGGCTATAAATAGCAGGTCTGCACCCAAGGTTGGCATCAACACGACACTCAAGTTATCAGGATTAGGCGTTGCAAGTTTCAAGTCAAATGGACCTACTGAAGTCAGAAAGTCAGGAACTTACTATAAATAGCAAGTGACTATAAATGGCAGGTCAGAGCATGGGACAGGCAAAACAGGTTCATCAAATTACAAGGATCCTATGGTGAAAATTTCACAACAAACGGAGCTATGGAAGTCAGAAAAGCAAGGACTTCCTAAAAATAGATGGCAAAGGTAGCTGAGGCGTTGAAGAAATTTTCAAATCTACAAATGGAAACTGGCAGGAGGAAGTATGAAATGCGCCCAAGCATGAAGACTGGCATCAAAAAAATCCAAAGCATGAAATTTCCTCCTCCTCATGGGAAATGCGCCCAAGGCAATGTGGTGTTTGAAAAGTTTCTAAGTGTTTGCAAATTCCTCCCCACCCCCTCAAATGCGCCCAAGTCATAGAGGAGAGTCATAAAAAAAATTCTAAGGCATGGAAATGGAAGTACCACCCTTGAAATGCGCCCACCAAGGGAGTTTGCTGATAAAATTTCTAAGGCAATGAAATTTCCTTCACCTCATGTGAAATGCGCCCTTGTATGTGGAGAAGACATGATAAAAAAATGCTAAGTATAAAATTTCCTTCACACTACCTCATATGCGCCCAAGGCACAAGAAAATTCCTTCACCCTATGCTAAATGCGCCCAAGGTGGAGAAGGCAAGAAAGAAAATGCGCTAAGGCAAATGAGTTCCTTCGTACATGGTGAAATGCGCCCCCATATGGAAGTCTACATGCTAGAATGCGCCCAAGGGAGGTGAAAGATCATAAAGGGCGTGGAAATTTCCCTCTCCCTATGTCATATGCGCCCAAGTTGATAAAATTTCCTCCAGCTTAGATGAAATGCGCTCACCACAAGCAAGGTGCTAGGAAATTATCTAAGGCACGGAAAATAGAAGTTGAGAGGGCTAAATGCGCCCACCTTGAGTGAGTATTTGAAAATCTTCTAAGGCAAGATGGAGGTTGACATGGGAAAATGCGCCCTCACAGTTGAAATTCCACCTCCATGTGCCATATGCACCCAAGGTATGGGCAAGGTTGCAAAAAAGTTTCTAAGTATGGGAGATTTCCTCCTCATACTCTCATATGCGCTCAAGGCAAGAGGTCTGATGAAATGCGCCCAACATGAAGAAGTTTGAAAAAGTTTCTAAGTTTAAAATGGAAGCTTGACCCTCCAAATGCGCCCATCATAGAGGATGTCAAGCAAAAACGCCTAAGGTGTTGAAAGTGGAATGGAAGTCAATACATGCAAATGCACCCAGCAAGGTTGAGAAGGGGGAGTAAAATGTTCTAAGTCACAAAAAAAAAAATTGCAGCTGCATACTCCAAATGCGCCCAAGAAAGTTGGAGCTTAGAGGGAGAAAATTGCTAAAAGCGTGGAAATGCCTAAGGGATTAAAGTGGAAACATGATGGGTAAAATGTGCCCTTCATGGGTGAGTTAATTAAATTTTAATTTTTCTTCTAAGGCATTTTCAAGGTGAAAATGCGCCTAAAGGAGATGATGATGTTGAAACTTCTAAAAGCAAGGTGGTATGCGTCCAGAAGCAGGAAGGGAAATTCTCCGGAAAATCAAGGAAAAGTGCCAAGGCAGGAAAAATGGAGATTGCAGGCCTGGAAGAACATCCAAAATTAAAAGTGGAATAAACCTTAGAATTTTATTATTTTCAAAAATAATAAAAAATTAAACTTACCCCTTCGTCTGGATACACATGGAAACGATGATTTTTGAGGGGAAATTTCTTCTAGGTATTGAACATTTTCCACTGGGAGATGATTTAAAATTGTTCCTCACCTCGCTCAAGCTTTTTCGACAGATATTTTTGCTTGGCACCCGTTTAATGGATTTCCTAGGTGAAATAAAAATAAAATCTCTAAGGCAAATACGAGAAAAGTTTCTACAAAAAATGCTTTGGCTTGTGATGTCAAAGTGAGCGCCTGGATTACAGTGAATGAAATTCATAAAGCAGGTAAAATTGTTTAAGGGAAAATAAAGCAACAGGGGGTCAAATACACTCACAGAGAAGAAATTTGTCTAAGGCATGGAGGAATTTGGAGGTGAACCGAAGCTCGAGCATCAAGCGTTCAAATACATCCTCAAGATGAAATATTTTCTAAGGCACAAACTCCAGGCAAGGTGGTGGATACGCCCATGATGAAAGTTTGCTAGAAAAATGATGAATTCTACCACATCCAGAGATCAATCGGTCAGAACATGGGAATTGGGTAAGTAAAGTGAATTTATATCATAAGTGTTCTGATGCTCTTCTTTTTGTTTTGCAGGAGGATGATGTTGGAAGAAATGACTAAGTGTCGCGACAAAGTAAAGATGAAGAAAGTTGGTGAAAAAAGTTCCCAAGGAAAAGCGAAATGGCAGTGAAGATTTGGCTAAGGACACTAAGAACGTGATGCAAAAGAGGCAAATGCGCCCAAGGCAGTGGGGTAAAGAAATGTGAAAGTTACAAGGAAGAAGTGCGTCTAGGAGTCAAAGCAATAGGAGGGTTGAACGACAAATCCTTTCAAATTTTATTATCTACGGAGATGATCTTAGAGACTCTTTTGCTCTCCTCCTAACGCAACAAAATTGGCAGGGTGTGGTGCATTGATGAGGAGTGGAGGGCGCATTCATTGCCCCACTCCTCTCGGTGGCGGTTTTTAGGGCAGAAACCCTAATTAGGGCATATGTGGCTCAATCTGAGCCCTTCATTGTATTTCAATCTAAGTCGTCCGTTGGACTGGGCCAACTATAAAAGGGGCATTCCCCCTCATTTGTAATATATATTAGAAGTAGACATTAGATTGAGAATAGAGAGGATAGAAGTTAGAATAGATAGAGAGATAGCTTAGAAGATAGCTTAGTTTGGAAAGGAAAGAAAACTTTCCCTTTGAAAGTTTTGTAAACGATTGTTGTGAACACTTTTCATAATATAAAGAGTTTCATTGCATGGTGATTCTATCTTTTGTTGTGAGTAGCTAGCAAGGCCTTTTCGTCTTTCCAATTCAAATTGATAGAGTAGAGTAGACTTTATTTTATGCAAGTAGTTGTTAATTGTGGAGTGTGGCATTGTGGTTTAAGCATATCTTCTTTCATCCATACCACTAGCGGGCTTGTTGATGGTAAGTTCGTCTTGTGTGGTCAACTGGAATATCAGCACCTAACTTTGGTTGTGATTCGTGTGTTCATTTGCGTTGTTGTGACGGGGTGCACATGTTGAATCACAATTTGAACATCTTACTCATCCTTTGAAGATTGCACCAACTTTGTCAGAGTTGTCCAAAGGGAGACGAAGCAAAGTCTGGTTTGAAGACTGTTTAAGCCGATCCTCGTCCTCCACCCTTTAGGAGTAGATGGTAGCCTCTCTAATCCTTATATCCTTTTACATTCAGCATTATCCGGTTAGTTTAAGAACCTGAGCTTCATCGACAAATTTCCCGAAATTTGAAGATCCTTTCTTTTGAATGAGCAACTCACGTAAGTCCCCTTGGAATACCCAGCATATTCACATCAACCAACTGAGTCTATTCGCGATAAAAGGAACTTTGGAGTTGAACGCATGAACTTTCACGCAATCTTAGCATGCAGAATACTTTGATCAAGAGAGAATAGAGTGACCGTTGGACATTTTATTCTATGTTGGTGTTGTCATAAAAAACATGTCAACAAGACTGAGTGACCACCTTTGGAGTATTGAGGCAGATTCAATATTATCAGGGGTTGAAGGTCTAGATCCGGCCTAAAGATCCTTTGAATTCACCCAACGCATCTGTTCTAAGGTACAACAAACTTAGGTCAAGTGTTTCTGGCAGCAAATTATAGTAAAAATCATTTCCTATCACTGGAAGTGGGCGATTTGCTCTGGGGACAACCCTTGAAGGCTTGCACAACACATTACATTCTAAGTTTAGGGTGTCCACACTTGCCTACAGTTCTGCTGCCTACAGGCTGCAAGCCCTAAGTATGCTTATGAAAAAGAAGTGTAAACAATCTTTCCTTATTCTATTGTTCAATTATCCCTGCTTCAATCCTGTTATTAGGAAACAAATCAGTTTGTCTACATCATTTCTAAGAATATTATTTTAGATTAAGATCTGTGTTCAAATTCTGCATTGTCTACTGTGGTTGATTGTTTTTTCCTTGGCGATCTCTAATTATCAAACCCTAGGTCATTACATTGGTATCGGAGCCTAGCATGCTGCCAGCTTGAGTAACTTTTCACGAGTGACAGAGATCTAAGGTACCACCAAAGAGAGAAGGCTACCATGGGTGACAAGGAAGATGACAATACTTAGGAATTTTTTAGGGAAACCAAAGAATTCCAGTCTGTTGTACCCAAAATTAAAATTTTTGCTTCATTAAGGCATTTTGTAAAAATGGTCAAAGTCTTGTAAAAATTTCATCAAAAGTCAATTTTTTCTAAAAATAGACTTGATTTAGGGTTTTCTAGGTTTGTTGACAAATGGATGCTAGCAAAATTTTCTATTTTTAGAAAATTTCTAAAAATAGAATTTTTGATTGGAGGGCTCAAACCGATTTTTATTGGTTAAAAATACTTCCTGATCAAGCTAGTTTGGTTAGAATCGTCAAAAAGTCAGTATTTCTTTGGTGGGTCTATTTTTTTTTTTCAAAGAAAAAAACATGAGCTTTGTTGTACCCAAACCAATTTTTTTGCTTCATCAAGGCATTTTGCTTAAAATGGTCTAAACCTTGTAAAAATGATGTCAAAACTCAGTTTTTGGGCAAATCAAGTATGGGCTTTTGGTCAGTGTGATGTTAGGAAGATACTGACAAAATTTGGAAATTTTGAAAATTAGGGTTTTTAGACCCCGTTTTTAGGTCAAAACCCTAAAAAATAGGAACTTGTCAGAATTGGCTGAAATTAATTTTGATTGGCTTATTTCACATCACGATCACAGTAGTGAAGTTAGTTTCAGTTAAAAGCTAGTTTAAGCCTGGTGGGTAGTTTTCACTTTTTTAAGAGAAAAGTTAGGACCTCTGAGGTCGTCAATGGCAGTTGGCCAATACCAGGTGTCAAAATCTAAGCCTGGAACTCAAAGCAGAACATTCTACGTTGAAAGATGTTGAAAAAGATGCTTCTTGATGGAGGGGATTTTCAGATTGGCAAAAAGTGCTAAAATATTCTAAGTTTGGAAACTTTTCACTATGTAACGTGGGAAACGCTTGCGCAATCAATGTGCAAATCAACTTTACGCGTTCGTACATGTGAAAATAGTGAGATGCAGTCATATACACATGTCCGCAGTGGTGATATCTCGACATGGTCAACCTCAGTAGCTGATGTTGTGTTTACAGAACATGAAATGATGGAAAATATGAAGTTCAGAGTTGGTCTGCGCCCCTGTAGGCCGGGGGCGCCCTTCCATTTGAAGGTCAAGATTCAGCTACTTTGGGTTGCGAATACATTCATTCTCTTCAGTTTTCAATCAACTTTCCGACTAGCTATGGAGCTAGTCCGTCTGAATTGCAGAACTCTGATGAATGAAGGCAGAAGCAGGCAGAACGAGGAGTATACACATCAAACGACAGTCAAAGAAAGCAGATCTGCGCCCCTGTAGCCCAGGGGCGCCCTTCCATTTGAAGGTCAAGATTCAACTGCTTTGGGTTGCGAATACATTCATTCTCTTCAATTTTCAGTCAGCTTTCTGACTAGCTATGGAGCCAGTCCATCTGAATTGCAGAACTCTAATGAATGAAGGCAGAAGCAGGCAAAACAAGGAGTATACACATCAAACGACAGTCAAAGAAAGCAGATCTGCGCCCCTATAGCCCAGGGGCGCCCTTCTTTTTGAAGGCCCAGATCTGAATGCATGTGCTTACTGTTGGTTTCAGTCTTTTCAGGATCAGTTTGGCTTTCCAACGAGTTATCAAGCGAGGATGTACATAGTGCAGAGCATCGACAATTGATGTCAGAAGCTGAGACTACAAGCAGGATGCATGTCACAAAAAATTGCTAGTTCATGGTTTGAGCACCCCTGTAGCTCAGGGGCACCCTTGAATATGACCCTCTAGATGGATGAAATTTGCAGTTGAGGTCTTCTTGAGATCTTTTTCAGTTCAGTCCAGCTTTGCAACGCACCAGTTTGCGAGACGGTTCGACTTTCTGAGTGACCATGACAGAGATTCTACCAAGTACATAAAACAGAGGATGGAGAAACGTAGCTACACACAACTGCACATCTGTAGGCTAGGGGCGCCTAGCCTTTAGGCCTGCCAAATGGGGTTATTTGCATTTGCAGTCTTCATGAGACTTGTGCGCAATTACTCCAGCTATCCAATGAGTCTAGTCGTCAACCTCCGGGATTTGGCGAATGCTCGTACGTGCGAGGTCAGGGTGGTGATGTTGAAAAGTGAAAGTGACTGGAGACAGCCGGAAAATGGCTAAGTATGGCAAGTACACATCTCCTTGAAAAAGGCACCCTTCTCTTTGAGGCCTTAGAAGTAGTTTTCTCGCTTCGTCACCTCTAGAGACATCTCTTGTAAGTTGATCCAACTATGCAGAGAGATAGACGACGCGCGAATTAGAGCACTCCAGCTCCCGGTATCAGGGGTCAAAGTATGGTGTTCAGATAAAAGTCACACTTTTGTCAAAATGGTATTTGCGCCTTCACAGGCCAAGGGCGCCCATCTTTTTGGGGTTCCTGATTCAGTTTTCAGATACCTTACATACAGTTATTGGATGCAGAGTACTTCCAGTCACGCAATGAATCTACCATCTAGTCGGCAGGGTTCATCATTCACCGTCAGCGACAGTTTGAAGCGTTAAATGGGAATACGGAGAAATGGCTTTAAGTCTGGAATCAGTGCATCAATTTAATCAAAGGCGTCTTATTTTCTATGGTGTCAGATGTTGGTTTTAGTAGTTGCAGCTCCCAGCAGACATTTCATCCTCGCTATGCAGGCTTCACAGTGGATGTCTCAGATCAGTCGCAGGTTCATTCAATTACCTAGAAATCAGAGTTGAATATGGCCAGATGTAACTTTGCAGTCAGCTATAAAGTAGGAGATACTCAAAAATCTAATAACTCTTGCAAATGGACGCCTAGAAGGTCGAATTCGAACTTTCTGGAATCAGTGAAGTTTGTCGAGCACATCCAGATGCTATTTTTATCTAAATGATTAAAATAATATTTTTTGCATGCAAAGCATTAAATTGCAATTTTCTTCAAGAGTTAAATATTGGCGCCTCTTTTAATAATTTGCATGTTTCGAATTAAATACTAGTTTTAATCTGAGACTCAGAGACAATGGCAGTTCAACTGGTGAAGGGCCAATTGAATTCTTTCTTCACAGTCAGAGTTTCAGATCTTGCAGTTTTGCTTTTGTGGTATGATTTTTCTCTAGTTATGCAAGCATGGCGTTCATCATTTCATTCATCCAGCTTGAGTAGAGGTGAATTCTTTCCAAAGTTGCGCAAATTTCTTTAGCAGTCAAGTTTCAAAGGCATCAAAAATATTCTTTTGCAGATAGAGGTCAAGATTCATCAGCAAACTTCATACAAACATAGGCGAATTTCTACAGAAGCAAAGAAAACAAACAAACAAAAACTTCTATCTTCTGTCTAAATTTCTTGTATTTCTTGTCTTAGGTATTCTTCGCATGTCAAGGAAACAACAAGATTTTCAAAAACAAAGCATAGGGGTTCGTGTATTTCAGCATCAACAACAATATCCATGTCTCAGATTATTTCGTGAAAATTGCCCCGTAGCCTCTATTCTAGAGCTCTATGCTTTTTTCTGAGATTTTCTTTTGAATGCGGCTCTAAAACACATTTTTTCCAAAATCTATTGATCTAGGTTGTGTTAGGATTCAATTTTGCACAAAACCCATGTTCCAGATTTTCTCGAGAAAAATTGCCTTCACAGCCCCTCAGATCTCAATTGAAAACCTTTTGCACGCGGGCCTAAATCACATTTTTCCGAATTTTTGACATCGTAGATCATCTTAGAATTTGATTCTGCACAAAACCCACGTCTCAAAATTTTTCGTGAAAATTGCCCTTCGACAAGGTATTTTCAGCCTTATTTAGAGTGATTTTTGGCTTTCCGGAGAAAGTTGTCAGAACATAGCCGTGTTCACAGTCAACAGGCGAGTTTTTTTTAATGCAGTTCACACTGACTGAATTCAGGACTAAGTCAGTCTTAATTCATGATTTCATCAGAAAAGTTGACACTAATTTGTATCAAGCGCATCCGAAAGGTTGACTGGCGTAGTCACTCAAGTCCGCATGGTTTCATGCCTCGTATAGTTGATTGTCTTCCCAGGCTAGTTTAGAAGGTTGATACTGTTGGGTTTTTGCATACGCAGCAAGTTCATTTGCATTTCTCACAACTAAAGAGTTCGTAGTCAAGCTTCGCGGTTTCATCATGCAACACTCTTCCATTGAGAAAAACGTGAGAAGAGTCAACCTGCAAAAGAAACAATGGCCATCACTTCAGTTACAAAGCTGCCAGGGTTATCAGTCAGTGAAGTGCCAGTTTAAGTATGCAGGAATTTCTAGGTTTGCTTGAGTTACTGACAAGTAGTGAATTGACAGTTGAGACATGTGACGACCGTTAGATAGTGATGCAGTCAACAACCTCGTAGAGGGGTGAATTGCCCGAGATCAAGGCCAGTGAACTTCAATTCAAGGCGTCCCATATTTTCCAAGGTAGACATTAAACATAACAGTTAACTCGACGCTTCTTTCCGAGTTAACTCACTGTCATGCATCTCACACATGTCTATTTTGGAATTATCTACATTCACTTGGAGTTTCTTTTTTAGGATTTACGTTAACTGATGGTAGTATTCCAGTTAACTTACTTTCAATAAGGACGTGCATGCTTGCACATTGTCTACTTAGATTAGATATTTGGTTAACTGATGGTAGTTTGCTAGTTAACTGTGTAGATTCCTATATTAGGGTTTAGGAATAAAGATCTCGCATGCTACGAGACTCTAAGTTGACTCAAGGTGATTTTAGGGTTGCCTACACCTTTGATGTCTATAAATAAGAGCTTTCAGCTCATTTGTAATTAGCTTTTCCTGGTGATAGAGAATTGCTACGTTGTCGACAACATGCCTATTCTCAAGATTGTTTCACCCTTGTAAATTAGAACTTTTGCATGAGAGATTAATATATGTTGTGCCCACCTTGCCTGTAATATTGTCTTTTTGTATATGTTCATGAGCATTTGTTTTGATAATGAATTGTTATGCCACTCGGATTCTATGCAATTATTATGGTGAATGCTTGCCTTAGTTAGATATAGTGGCTAGTTTGATCATAGATTGTACTCGTGTCTCGCCTATGCAATTTGCTGTCCTAGTTGGCTATCTTTTGTGTTTTGTTATCAATAAGCCTATTCAAATTGAGCAAATAGTTGTGCCCACCTTGCCTTCATGTTGAGAATTTGTACTTAAAGCTTATCGTATGATGTGTGTGATAATAAGTTTATTCAGCTGAGCAAATAGTTGTGCCCACCTTTCCTTCATGTTGTGAATCTATACCCAACTTATCATATAAAACAATTCCTACTCCATTTCCTCCCGCTCTATTTTCTTGAGGAAATTGGATAGGTTTAAAAAAGTTAGCTTAGTTGTACTTAAATGATCTGCGAAACCAAAAAATCCTTAGCTGCAACGTTCTAGGTTTTCTTAACCTTGTGCCTCTACCAGCTAAGAACAAAAGGATAGGATTTAGTTTACTTTTCTTTTCCATGCATTCCAGCACAACGAGGGAGCTTCCCCTCCTTATTTGAAGAGCACTCATTACGCAGTGTGCATAGTTGTCCATACAAACTTACACTCCAGAGGTGTTGGTTCTTACGCCAACAAGCTTCAAAGTCATCAATGGAGGAAGGTCAACTGCTAGGTTTCAGATTCAAAGTCTCAAATGCTGCACAGATCGATCAACAACGAAAAATGCACGAAAACCGGTGAAAGGAGGCGGCAAATCTAAAAATATTGAAAATTGTGAAAAATATAACACTCGAAAACCTAGGCACCTTATTTCAAGGGAGGCACCTGGCAGTCAATGCCTTAGCCATTTTTTTAGCTTTTGTTAGTCGATGCACAAGAAACGGTGAATGCAGTTTGTGTCAACAAAGGCGGTGAGCGGAAAGCAAAGAGCAAAATGAAAATCATCTAAATAAAAATAACTCTAGCAAACCTAGGCGCCCTTTTTCAAGGAGGGCACCTGGGATCTCATGCCTTGGAATATTTTTCATGTTTCTCGAAAAATGCGCAAATCTTCCCCGTCAGCCTGATTCAGTCATGCAATAAGCAGTTTAAAGCAGTTTTCGGGGCAATAAAAGGCAAGAGGTCATCTAAGATATGATCAGGCTTGCTAGAATGATTGAATTTCAGTCTTTGTTGTTCACCAGTTGGCGAGAAATGGCAGTCAAATAGGGGTCATTACCTTCACGCGAAACGGAGCAAGTGAAAATTTTGAAAATTTCAAAAAATTGGCTCACGTTTGAGGTTTTACGTGTTTGATGATGTCATTGGATGCGTATGTTTTTGTAGCAAAAGTTGAAAAATGGCTAACACTTTTGAGGTTTTACGTGTTTGATGATGTCATTGGGTGCGTATGTTTTTGCATGTGCTTTTTGCAGCTGTAAAAGAGGAATTCACTGTTTGATGCAAACAAAGTCAAATTTTTGCATGCATAGTTTCTATCTTCATGCATGGACTCCAAAATTTTAGGGTTTTGCATGAGGGCGCTTTTTCATCTCCAAACTCTATTCAAGAGGCTTTTGGCATGCATTCTTAATAATTTGCAGGTTAGCTTTTAGAGAAAGGAAGATAGAAAGCAAGATTTGGAGGCTCAAATGGAGATCTTTTTCAATGTTCTTCGTGGATTTGAGATTAGGAAGCACAGAGGCACGCTTTTGCATGGTCTAATTTTCTAGGGCATCACGTTTCAAAAACAAGTGGTCAAAATTTTCAAGTTTCATCAATCTGGGTCTACTTGTTTTTCACTCCTCTTGAAGATTGGAAAATTTTAAAAATTTGCATGTCAACCCCTATTTTTTAGGAAATCGCGCATGTTCGGGAAATCCTCATCTTTTTCAAAATCTGATGATATGGGTCTCTCCAGAATGAAATTGTTTACAAAACCCAGACCTCAGTTTTTTGGCCCTACTTTTTAGGAAAATTGCTATTTTTAGTAGGTTGTCTAAACATAGGTGTGTTCACAGTCAAACTTCACGGTTTTCATCATACAATACTCTTCCATTGGAAAATTCAAGAGAAGTGTTAGAAGCATAGATCCATAGAGGAAAACAGGATAAAAGAAAGAGGATATATTTATAAAAGGTCATCACTCCAGTTGCAGAGCCGCCAAGTTATCAATGAGTGAACCATGCAATGTTTCCTAAGAATAAAATTAAAAGAGGAGTTAACTCGACGCCTTTTTTTCGAGTTTAACTTCTTGTTCTCATTCATGTATATCTATGCTTTGGAAATATCAATGTATAGTTGGAGCTTTTTCAGTTAACTGATTGTAGTCTAGTTGTAATTTGTTAGTTATCTTTTGTTTAGTTTTAAAAATAAAAGCTTGCATGTTGGCAAGACTAGTTGTTAAAAACAAGGAGATTTTAGGGTTCCCTACTCCTTGTTTGTGTATAAATAAGGGCAACCTTGCCCATTTCTTTTTAACTATTGTTGTGATAACAAATTGCCAAGCCTATTTTACTTGCAACTTTGTTATTCAGTGTTTGTTCACTTTTGTTTCTGTTAATGATTATAGCTTCGGTCAGAATATAAATGATGATTGCTATATAGCATTATCATCATTTATATATGATCGATATTAGTCTCTAACATATTTCTAGAGAATAAGTAAATCGAATTTATTAGCTTGCATAAATTCGAAATAATAAATAAAGATCAATATAAAATCGGAACTCATAAATAAGTATACCCACCACACATATATAAGGTTATATGTGTTAAGATATTTAAACCGAGTGTTAATCGGTTGTGAGTGAAGCCCGCGCGCCCAAAGGGACACGGCCCATGAGCGGACGTGTCTGTGGAGACACGTCCTCTCATGAGACGCATCTCTTAGAGGCGGGTCTCCTCTATACTTATAGCAGTTCCTTCATTGATATGCAAACATTGAAATTTATTAATGTTCTGCAATCAGCACATTCAGCATAAAGAGAAGAAATCTGGAAATTATTTTGACTTAGAATTCTCACTCATAGAATTTTCAGACCTTAGTGTTTTCTTAGATTTATTAGGATCCTATTTGATAAAGATTTGATTACATTTACATGGTATCAGAGCCAATTTGTGTGAATCCAAATCAAATCTAAAATTAGTTTGCTCTAGAAAAATTCGTATTTTCCTAAATCGAATTCACATCACATTCTTCATAATGTCAAGTGTGATCAAATTTGAAGATCGTCTTGCAGGAGCAGACAATTTCACATCATGGAAATTTAGAATCATGATGATCCTTAAAGAGAATAAGCTAGACTCACTTGTGAGAGAGAATAAGAAGGAACCGGAGGCTGATCCTGAGAAAACTCAATGGATTGAAAACAATGAAAAAGCCATGAAAATCCTAGTAGATGCAGTTAGGGATCACATAGTGCCCATCCTAGCAAAACATGAAACTACATATCATATGTTCAAATCTCTTGAGAGCACCTATGAGATCAACAACACCAGTAGGACTCTTGCATTAAAGAGGCAAATCAACAATGCTCAAATAAACAAAGGAGAGTCAATTAATGCATACTTCATGAGGATCATTGAACTAAGGGATCAACTATCCACAATTGGATATCAAATTGATAGCAAAGAGTTAACCCTAATTGCACTAGGAGGCCTACCTAACTCATGGGAGTCATTTGTTCAAGGAATAAGTGCGAGATCTAAACTTCCCAAGTTTGATAGGCTAAGAACTGTTTGCCTTCAAGAGGAAACAAGACTCTCCACTAAAGAAAATAAACAAAAGAATATAGATGAAAACATTCATGTACTCAACACAACGTCTAATAAAAGGAACAAGAAAAACTCCTACAAGAGAGGATCTTTTAAAAGAAAGAGAAATCCCAATGGAAAGGGATCTTCTAAGAAGAAAGACATCTCTCAAGTGCAATGCTTTAGATGTGATCAATATGGCCACTATGCAATGAAGTGCCTTGACAGATCAAAGCAACAAGCATCTTTTGCCAAAGTAGGAAAGACAAATTTAGATCATGAATCTGAGAACTTTGTGTTCTATACAGCCTTATCTAGTCAAATATCTAACAACACCCACGACTGGGTAATTGATAGTGGATCTTCTAGACACATCACAGGATTCAGAGAACATCTAGACACTATGACTGAAAAGTCTAATGAAGAAGTAACCATTGGGGATGATTCTGCACACCCTGTAAAAGGGGTTGGAACTTGCTCCATCAAACTGAAATCCGGTCTTTCTCTTCAACTCACTGGAGTCTTATTTGTACCTGGGATTAAGAGGAACCTAATATCCATCTCTGCCCTTGAAGACAATGGATATAGAGTTACCTTTATGGATGGGAAAGTTCTAGCATGGCCTAAGAACTCAACAATCAAGAAAGCCCAAACTATAGGTGTAAGACAAGGGTACCTTTACAAACTATGCACTGAAGTTAAACAAGCCCTTACCTTTGACACCTTTGATTCAAATGAGATTTGGCGTAGAAGATTAGGACACCTTCATTTCCGTGCCCTACCTTCTATGGAAAAACTTGTAACAGGCTTACCTAAGTTAAAACCATCTCATGAAGGCACTTGCAAAGGTTTTGCCTTAGGAAAGAA
Organism: Sequoiadendron giganteum; assembly: GCA_007115665.2. Lineage (NCBI taxonomy): Eukaryota > Viridiplantae > Streptophyta > Pinopsida > Cupressales > Cupressaceae > Sequoiadendron > Sequoiadendron giganteum. The sequence continues at coordinate 161,049,586 of CM021106.1, read as the reverse complement.
TACAAAGGGGTCCTTTCCCAATAGTTTGAGCAAAACCCTAAATATGTTAGAAGTTAGAACTAGTTCACTCAGACTTATGTGGACCCATGTTTGTACCCTCTAAAGCAGGATTTCTATACTATGTCATATTTGTAGATGACTTCTCTAGGAAAACTTGGATCTATTTCCTTAAGTGTAAAGAGTCAATAGAAATCCTCAAAAGGTTCAAAGAAGGTTCAAAGAGTTTAAAGCCCTCACTGAAAACTTCTCTGGAAAGAAAATAAAAACCTTAAGGACAGACAATGGGAAAGAATATACCTCTGAAATTTTTAAGGAATTCTACATGAGTGTTGGAATTAAGAGGGAGTTCACAGTTGCCTACAACCCTCAACAAAATGGGGTTGCTGAAAGAAAAAATAGAACCATTGTAGAAGCTGCTAAGGCAATGTTGTTGGACCAAAACATTGAAACTTCTTTCTGGGCAGAAGCCTCTAGGACAGCTGTCTATATCCAAAATAGATGTCCTCATTCTCATCTTGACAACAAAAATCTTGAAGAAGCCTTTACCGGCATAAAACCTGACATCAGTCATTTTAGGATTTTTGGCTGTTTTGTCTATATTCATGTGCCCAAAGAGAAGAGATTCAAACTAGAACCTTCTGGAAAGAAGGGAGTATTTGTGGGTTATAGTGAAACCTCCAAAGCCTACAGGATATTCATACCTGGGCAGAAACAAATTGAATTGAGCAGAGATGTCATCTTTGAAGAAGACATTGCATTCAAGAGGGCAAGAAGTTCTAGTGAGATAGAAACCTATTCCCCTAGAGTACCTGAAATGGAACCTGCTCCTGAGATTCAGAGGGAGCATCCTGAGGAAATGCCAAATGAACTTCCTTCTACTTCAGATGAGAATCCAAATGACAACGGCAGAAAGAGACCACTTTGGGCCAGAAAGATGATCAAAGAAGCCGAGGATCATGCAACACCCAAAGGAACGTTCAGGGAGAGTAAAAGACCCAAACGTTAGCTATGTTGCTCTAATGAACAACATCATAAACTCAGAACTTGTCAGTGTTATAGAAGCTTTCCAACATGAAGCATGGAAGGATGCAATGACGGAAGAATATCAGTCTATTCTAAAGAATGATGTATGGGATATAGTACCTAGACCAAAAGAGAAATTTGTTGTCTCTTCCAAATGGCTCTTCAAAATCAAGCATGCTGCTGATGGCAGTATAGAAAAACATAAAGCACGTTTTGTGGCAAGAGGTTTTTCTCAAAAGGAAGGCATTGATTATGAAGAAACATTTGCACTTGTTGCCCGTTACACATCAGTGAGAGCACTGTTAGCCATTGCAATAGCTAAAGGCTGGAAGATCCATCAAATGGAAGTGACAATTGCCTTCTTGAATGGAACCATTGAAGAGGAAGTCTATTTGGAACAGCCTGAAGGCTTTGTGATACATAAACCTGACTCACATGTATGCAGACTGAAGAAAGCCCTCTATGGACTTAAACAGGCTCCCAGGGTCTGGTATGAAAGAATTGACAGCTATCTCTTGGGACTGGGATTTTCCAAGAATGATGTTGACTCCAATCTCTACTTCAAGGTAATCAAAGGTGATATGCTAATAATTATTTTATATGTTGATGACCTGCTGATAACAGGAGAAGATCACCTCATTGCTCAAGGAAAGCAGGATCTAATTTCTGAATTTGACATGAAAGACTTGGGCATTCTACACTACTTCCTAGGTTTAGAAGTATGGCAGAAATTAGAGGGCATTATACTAAACCAAGGGAAGTATACTATTGATATTTTGAAGAGATTTGGAATGTTGGACTGTAGACCGATGTCTACACCTATGGAAACCAACCTTCACAAATTGAAAGAAGCAGCAGCAGAATCCAAGTGTGCAGATCCAACCCTTTACAGACAGATGATTGGATCCTTGATGTATCTGGTTAACACCAGACCTGATATTTGCTATGCAGTGAATGTTCTCAGCCAGTTCATGTGTGAGCCAAAGGAAATTCACTTAATGGCTGTGAAACATATTTTGAGATATCTTCAAGGCACTATTGGATATGGTCTTCTTTACAAGAAATGATCAACTAGATCTACATGGGTACTCTGATTCAGATTGGGCTGGAAGTGTAACCGATTGGAAAAGCACATCAGGATGTTGCTTTAGTTTAGGATCGGCTATGATCTCCTGGATTTGCAGAAAACAATCTTCAGTTGCACAGAGCTCAACAGAAGCTGAATACATTGCAGCCTCAATGGGAGCAAGAGAAGCAGTTTGGCTTCGTAAATTGCTTGTGGGACTCTTTGGTGAGCCCTTGAATCCTACAATTATTCATTGTGATAATCAGAGTTGCATCAAACTCTCTGTAAATCCTGTCTTTCATGATAGATCTAAGCACATTGAGATCCCCTATCATTATGTAAGAGATATGGTGGAAAGGAAAGTGATCCAGTTGGAGTATATTAGTACAAATGATCAAACTGCAGACATTCTCACCAAGCCTCTCTCCCGAATCAAGGTAGAGCACTTCAGGAAGAAACTTGGTATGGTTGAAATGTAATTTGTTATTTATGTTTGAAATACAAATTGTTTATAAATTGTACTAATATATAAAGATGTTTAATGTGTAAACTCTTTTGTCATGTGTGTGACTCCATGACCTTATGGGCCTACTCCCCCTGTGTACATTATTGAAAGGTGACGATCTTTCTAATAATGAACACTTGTATTTGACATTGTAAAGTGACGACTCTACAATGATAAACTATTATGATAGATATCATGTGACTTGATATTTGTGGACATGTCATGATAGTATCTCTTGGACACTTTGATTAATATCATGGGACTTGATATCATCTGTAGATCATTGCGATCCTTAAGAGATATGTAATGTCCCCACTTTCGGTATAACATCATGATGGCACAATTATAGCCCATCTTGCATTCCCGTGGGTGAGGAGCAATAAAAAGGGGATGTTAAGGAATAAGATTGTCTAGAAAAAAAGATGTTTCTAGAAGAACTAGAATCTTCTAGAAAGGTTAAGAGATGTTTCTAGAAGAACTAGAATCTTCTAAAAAAATTAGAAGATGTTTCTAGAAAAGAACTAGAATCTTCTAGAAAGGTTAGAAGATGTTACTAGAAGAACTAGAATCTTCTAGAAGGGCTAGAACCTTCTAGAAACTAGACCATAGGGCAGCCTTGCTTTAAGGCCTTATTTAAAGGAGGCTGGGGTAAATGGAAGGGCATGCTAATTTGTGATTCCTTATTTACTAAGAGATATCTCTTGACTGAAAGTGATTTCAGCCAGTTCAAGGTGCTGATCCCTTGAATTCAGTGGTTTGGTGTTGTTTCCATACCACCTTGTGAGGTGATTTCCAACAGAAACTCACCATTGAGCTCAACCAAGTTGCATTTAGCACAACTCCAGTTGCAGATTAAGACTTTGATTGGTGGAAGAGGAGATTTCAAGAAGGTTGCTTGACAGGGAAGGTATTTTGGGCGATTTCTACCTTCAGACATACTCAGATTTTTGTTGCAGCAAATTACAAGTTAACTTCGTCATTATATTTGTGGAGATTTTGGTGGCTACATCCTCCAGAAGGCTGCAACAGTGTATTACCAGACATTTCCGGCTAAGTTCATCATTCCAAACACTCAGCTCATTCTCTTTTCTAGTCACTAGGGTTTTATCTAGTGCTTTGAGCACAAACTGGGCATCATTGAAGGTCTGGAACTTAAAATCAGACCTATAGATTGTAATTTTCAGTATTTACTATTGTAACCAGCTTCTCATTAAATTAAGAGAATATGCTTTCTTGCTGGGTAAGTTCATGTTTATGATTGTCTTGACTGTTGACAAAGAAAAAACTGTATTCAAGTTCATTTTCTGCCCTTATTACTTTCAAATGTTATGATATAATAAGTTCTTATTGAAAGCATAAGTGGAAAACAAGTCTGTAATTTTCAGACCAGCAAATTGAAAGAAAAAGTTTTCAGTTTGAACCTGTAAGGGTTCATTTCAAGATAATTGTTGGCGTTTCAAATTGCACCTCTGGAATGCGTTCTGGAAACGGACAGCTATGTGCAGTAAACTGCTCTTCGAATTAGGAGGGGAAGCTCCCTCTTTTGCTGAGTTGCATAAAGAAAGTAGTCTAAACTTAAATACGCCTATCTTTTTGGTTCAAATGCGAGAACACAAAGTTATAGAACACTAGATGTTGCGGCTGAGGTTTTCCCTTTAATGAAACTAGACAGCTACAACTTAACCTATGCTTAAAACGTTTCTACCCTCTCAAGTAAACGCAGAGCAAAAGAGTTTAGAAATGGACGAGTTTGATTTCTGACAAAGATACTTAAGTAAACTATTTTTCAACATACGTTTTAAGGTAAGCTGAAAAAGAGATCATAAAAGCGTTACGGAAATACGAGACTTTTATTTCAAGGCAGACAAAGCACGCTCAAGATTTTATTTACTCACATTTCTAACACAAAACAAATAGATGGAAATTTGAGATATTTATATCGAGGCAGACAAAGCAAGCTCAGGATTTTATTCACTCAAGCTTCTGGAACAAAAATTACAATTTCGGGACAGCAAATTGTAGCAACATGCGATCAACCTGATTATAATTGACACACAACACATGCACTAAACAAGGATTTGCAGCTAAGGAGGCATGCAAACTTGCTCTTTACACAAACTGAACAACACTGAATAACAAAAATAAGGTACTAAAGACACTTATGTCTTGTTATCACGAGCACGGTTAAACTAAAATGAGCAAACACTGCTCTTATTTATAACTAAGCAAAGGAGTAGGGAACCCTAAAATCTCCTTGCTTTACAACTACTACTTGCCAACATGCAAACTTTATTTCTAAACCTAGAAAAGATAAAACATCTAAAACCTAAGAAAGCATAAAAAAACGGAAAGTGCCAACTCATGACAACTTGTTACAACTGTTTTCCTTCTTCTTCAAAGAATGGATAAGAATGGAGATGAGAATAGAAAGAAAGCAAGAGACAAGAATGGAAAGAAAGCTTGGAGAAAGCCTCTAGAAGATTGTCGCTTTAAATCTCTCACACATCCGCCAAAAAGCAGGAAACTGCCTCTCTATCAGGAGCGTTGATACTATCTTTAGCTGTATTCCGCTTTTCTAAGATCTTCTCCTTTGTTGCGATCAAACTTAAAGAATCTTTGACATCTTCATCTCCTTTCTGAGTTATGTTCTTGAAAAACATCGCTGCCTCAAAAGATGACTTACTGATTGATAACTTGGCGGCTCTGCAACTTTTGCGTTCTGACACTTCTCTTGATTCTCCCACAGAAGAGTTTTGCACAACTTTTTGTGACACTTGTTCTTTCGCTCATACCACTCTCTTTGCACGTTCTTCAACTGAGATGATGACATTTTATTTCCATGATGGTCTTGAAAAACACCTCCCAACATTATCTGATCAGATAATTATGATACAACACTTGTTTGGCTCTGAATTCGATGGGAGAGTACTCTATGCTGAAAAACATGAAGATTGACTGTAAACTTGACTATGCTCGAACAGGCTCAGCACAAACCCTAAGAATAACTTGCTGATTTTCTTCATCAAACGGATGAATATTTTGGAATTTTTTTTCTGAGATATGGGTTTTGTTTAGAATTTCGTTACAAGCAAACCCAGATAATCCGTTTTTGAAAATTTGGAGTGAAAACTGAAAAAGCAACAAACCTTAATTTTTTCCGAAAAAAGTAGAAAAAATTGGCATCTGGGTATTGTTCAAAAGAAGATTTGAGATAGACCCAAAAGATAAGAAATTGTAAATTTTGGAGTTTTCTCTGACATGCAAGATAAGAAGCAGCTGCTGCAACCTTGAGAAAATTATTCAAAAATTATCCAGAAGATCGAACTAGTATAAACTAGCTTGCTGAAAATTGAAAACAATGGCCTCCTTCTTCAAAGATTTGATGTTCTGGATGAAAAAATATAAAAAAGCAAGCCTTCTTGAGTGCTGATCTGAAAATATTATGAAAAACCAGCAAGTTAAACTCTTGAATCTTGAAAATAAGGGTTTGAAGTTGCTACTTTGTTTCTCCTTGAAGACCACCTGCAAGAAAATAATGAAAAATAAAACACAAAAGTGCTTTAAATATGCTTTGCCTTGAGAAAACAACTTTCTTTTGCCCTAATTCCTCAAAACCCTAATTCAAGATTGTGTAATGAACTTAGACTTTGGTCTTCAACTTCAATTTTTGAAATTTCCAAAAATTTGACTAAGGCATGAGAAGTTGGGTGCCTTTTTTGAGGTATGCCATCCTTTTTCCTAGACTTAGCCAACTTTTCACCGTTTTCAACTTCTGTTCAATTTTCAACCCTGGTTTGACTCTGATTTCCGGCGAACGAAATGAACATTCCATTACGGAGCTTGATCGAATCTGACAATATGGTTCTGGAGACGTCATCTGCTAAAAACTTCATTTGACCCTTCGAAATGTCAGGTGCCTATCCTTGAAAAGAGCGCCCATTTTCTCCAGAGTTAGTCAATTTCATGATCTTCAATTTTATGCTTGTCTTCTGACCTTCAGATGAATCCACGATTATGGGCATTGTACTGATTAGATTGACTAGCTGATAGGTCCATTGGATAGCTAGGATGATTTTGGAAGGGGTCTTCTAGATGGTTTATCTTCGGAAACAGATTTCTGATGGCTCAAAACCCTAGGCACCCTTCTTGAGGTATGGCGCCCATTTCTTCTAGAGTTAGTTTTTTTATTGATCTTCAAACTTTGCTTCCAACTATCTTTTCTCTCACTTTTCCTCCTATGTTCGCATTGCGACATTTGATGACTGCCTCCTCCGATGGACATGCTGACAATTGCATTGGACAACTTGATCAAGTCTGACGAAGTCACGTTGGAGATGCCTTCAGCAAATTCTATCATTAAACCTCTTAAAATCTTGGGCGCCCTTCTTCTCCAGGGGCGCCCATGTTCACCAGACTTAGATTATTTTCATCGTTTTTCACTCTCAGAGTTCTAAACACCTCTCATCATGGCCCCAGTTTGATTTGGATTTGTCGGCGGTTGGATGCTCTGACGAGCTAACGGAGATATTCGCTGCGAAGCTGGCCTGAAACTGAACAATGTTGCCTGGGAGAGCCAAATATTGATTCCATCATCTGGTACCTTGAAAAACTGGGCGCCTATTCTCTTCAGGGGCGCCCATGTTTGGTAGACTTATAAACTTTTTTGCAAATTTCAAAATCCTTCCTCGTTTGACGTGCCTTCCTTGTCTTTGATTGTCGGAATGGAAATTTTTCTAAGGCATGAAGGTTTGGGCGCCCTTCTTGACTGGAGGCACCTGGATTCCCCAGAGTTAGCCAAATTTTAGTATTTTTCAACTTTTTCAAATTATTCTCCTTTCTCCTTTTCTCGTTTTTCGTGCACGTTCCTTGTTAACAATTTCTGTTTGACGCTTGAACATTTGATTCTGACACTTGACAGCCGACTGACCTCCATTGATGACCTTGGATCTCCAAAAAAGCTTCTGAAAAAGCAGAATAGACCCAATAGGGTAAAATTGATCTTTTTGTGATTTTGACTGCACCAGCTTAATGAGGAAGTATTTTAAGCCAAATAAAAATCAGTCTCAACCCTAGAAGCCAAACTTTCTATTTTTAGAAAAAATTTACAAGTATCCAAACCCAGAAAAACCTAGAAAAAGTTTCTATTTTTAGAAAACTGCTAAAAATAGAAATTTTCCTAAAATTTAGGGACGAAAAACTGAAATCTAGGTATTGTAGGTTTGATGTTTTTGAACCAACCTAGATTGTCAGATTTTGAAAATTACAAGGTTTTGACCCCCATGCAAGACATGCAAATCCCAATTTTGACCTTTTCGACAGATTTAATAGTATTTGGACTCATTTCTTCAAAATGCCTAAGTGTAGCAAAATTTTTAATTTTGGGGTACAACAATAATCATGGTGGATATTTATATCCGTGGATGTGCCATGAATTATGGTAGACATCATGTGACTTGATGTCAATGCACATACCATAATAAAGATGTGTTATGAAGAATGTCATGTGACTTGACCATATTGAGAAAGCATATCATATCTTCGATATCACGTGTAAAGGTGATATCTCCACTTATTTGATTTGAAATATCTTCCCTAGCTAAGAGGGAGTGTTAATGATTATAGCTTCGGTCAGAATATAAATGATGATTGCTATATAGCATTATCATCATTTATATATGATTGATATTAGTCTCTAACATATTTCTAGAAAATAAGTAAATCGAATTTATTAGCTTGCATAAATTCGAAATAATAAATAAAGATCAATATAAAATCGGAACTCATAAATAAATATACCCGCCACACATATATAAGGTTATATGTGTTAAGATATTTAAACCGAGTGTTAATCGGTTGTGAGTGAAGCCCGCGCGCCCAATGGGACACGTCCCATGAGCGGACATGTCTGTGGAGACACGTCCTCTCATGAGACGCATCTCTTAGAGGCGGGTCTCCTCTATACTTATAGCAGTTCCTTCATTGATATGCAAACATCGAAATTTATTAATATTCTGCAATCAACACATTCGGCATAAAGAGAAGAAATCTGGAAATTATTTTGACTTAGAATTCTCACTCACAAAATTTTCAGACCTTAGTTGTTTCTTAGATTTATTAGGATCCTATTTGATAAAGATTTGATTACATTTACAGTTTCAAACGTAATTTGGTTTGATCGCATATTGTAAGCCTATCTTTCCTACAATCTGCTGCCCAAGAAGTGTATTTGCTGTTATTAAATTGAGGAAGGAAATCTCATGCCTATCTTGCTCTGACCTATTGTCTCAATCTATTTCAGTACTTTATCTTATGTTTTGCTTTCATAATCTTTATTTCAGTTTACATCTAATAAGTACAATGAGTCTTCGAATGTGTTCTAGAAGCGAGTTTATTTAATCTTTTGTGTTAAATCAAATCATTCCTTGTTTACTTCTGATTCTCAGGCTCTGAATTTACTTGAGTTATCAAAAGTGTCTTTAGAGTAGGCCTAGTTGTAGTTGAAGTTCTAGAAAAGAGAAAACCTCATCTACGATGCAAAGAGTTTTATAACCTTGTGCTCTTAGCTGAGAATACAAATATTGCCAATAGTTTAGTATTTCTTTTTAAGCATAATCAGCGAAGAGGGAGCTTCCCCTCCTAATTTGAAGAGTAGTCTAACTGTGCATAGCTGTCTATTTCCAATCCGCATTCCAGAGGTGCGAATTGAAACGCCAACATAGTCCAACATGAGGGAGACTATGGTGGAAATGGTCCATCTTTTGAGGGGATTGAACCAACAACTGAGTGCTGGTAGAACTGTGCAAAATGGAGTAGATGGAAACAACTTGAGTGGTGTGAAGTTAGCAGCCTTTGCAAAAACTTTCAAAGCCAAATTCTTGGGAAAAGGAACAAAAATGAATTAGAAGTGCCACCTGAACAAGAGGATGAAATCACCAGACTTCATAATGAATACCATGCTTTAAGTGCTGCCATACGCAAAGATTTAACTTTCACAGAATTCCATGACATGAAGAGGAGTGGGCATAGGAGGGGAAGGTATGAAGAGAGGAAGGATATCCAACATCATTTGGGAAAGATCACCATTCCAAGTTTTGATGGATCAGGAAGCTCCTTAGCAAGGGCTTGGTTGCCCAAATTAGACACATATTTCTCCTTGAATCCAATGTATGAGGAAGAAGCCATCAAGTTTGCCACCTTGCATCTTGAGGGTTTGGCCCATGAATGGTGGTATCATGGTATGGTAAGACAAGGGCATGGCTCCATTACGACCTTGGAAGAATTCAGCTAGAGATTGACAAGGAGATTTGATAGGAAAGATCCAGAGATTCATTTCCAAGAATTAACATACCTGAAGCAAGAGGGAAAAGTGGAAGACTATGTAGCGGAGTTTGAGAGACTTGTAGTGATGGTCCTTGATGTGATAGAAAGAAGACTCATAGTAGTCCTTTTTATTGAAGGCCTATCCAAACCCCTCCAAGGATTGGTGAGGGCATTTAATCCAAACTCATTGCAAGATGCTATTAGGAGAGCCTTGAACTTGGAAGACTCAGTGGCTAAGGACAAATCATATCCCAAGAAAGCACCTCCTATTGTGCCCAAGAAATTTCCTCAAAAGGACATTCTTCCACCTAGGGCATTACTCCCAAACCCAGCCAAACGAAGGTACCTAAGAATGAGCTCTAAAGGAAAAAGTTGTGTTTCAAATGTAGGGAGCCATGGCAGCCAGGTCACCGTTGTTTGGGGAAGGGCCAAATACACTATATTGAGGTGGTTTCAGATGATGATTCACAAACTGAAGAAGCTGATCCAGAGATTGTTGTGAATGAGGATGAGCACGAAACTTAGGAGGGAGGGCACCTAGGGGGCACACTTGCAACACTATCAGGAGCACCTAGATATCATTCATTTCGGGTTAGAGGAGTTTTGCAAGGACGAGTGATAGTTTTGATTGATAGTGGGGCCACTCACAATTTTATTGATGAGAGATTGGTGGCTAAGATGGGATTGAGGACTGAAGATGTTGAAGGATTTATTATTTAATATCACGGTGGCCGATGGTTATACTCTACCATGTAATGGGAGGATCCAACAGTTGGAATTGACTCTTGGCGGTCATAAAATGAGGGATGATTTCTATGTGATTGGTATAGGCGACACAAAGGTGGTTCTAGCTGCAATGGCTGCATTTCCTTAGCGTCACTTTATAACACCACTTTAATCTAATTATTTAATATTAACTTTTTAAAATGTACTTTTTGCCAAGCAATATCAAATAATTAAATTAATTAATTATATTAGATTCTATTGTGGCGAGTTGGAAATCGGGGACATTACATAATGCCAACATTAGAGGAACTCAGTCAAGAACACTTTTCAAGCCTCAAGCTTCTTCAGCAGTCTTGCATGTCAATAGTTTTACTGAGGGAACTAGCCCTTACTTTCCCATTGGTCACATTTTGATTTAATCATACTTAAGAAATGCTTCTCCAAATTGCAATGTTTTGTCAAACAAGTCCAACCGATACTCTGATATTTGTAACGACCCGATCCTTCGGTAAAATAAAAAAAATCAATTTACATCAAAAGAGTAAATAAATGTGCTAACAAGTTATTGCAATATAATTTTTCTTTCCTTTATTAATCATATATGAACAAGATATCATATTAAAATTACAATAAAGATTCCATTTCATTACAATAACTACACAAGTACAAGTAACGAGAAAACGTACCTTAACTAACATAGCTCCAATGAGCTTTAGAACAAATAGTAGTAAGAAGGTCCAGGAATCCGTCCTTTCAAATCTTGGTGCACAAGTAGCCTGATGAGGAGGAGAAGCATCACTCAGACGCTTTTCCGCAACAGACTTATAATGTGGTCCCCCACACATCTATCATTCGATAGATGGCCCTCCCTTCGACGAAGGGATTGGTTGGGTAACCGATACTGTAAACCAACTGAGCATAGTGTTGTGTCCTACACATAGCAACAAAAATCTTTTGGGGAATAAATCGGCAAACCAAAAGTTCAAGATTTTTTGAAAAAATAGGGAAAAAATTCGGGAAAAAACGGATTTAAAAAAAAACAAAAAAATATGTAGAATAAGAGACAAAAACTGATTTTTTTTTAATTGAAAGGCATTTCCATAGCAATAGAGATATAGAGAGCAAATAAAATAGAGAGGTTAACTAATGAATCATAGAAAATAGATTTTGTTGTTTATATTCATATCGCTGATTACATTGCATTTCACATCTTTCAAAGCATTAGTTCACAATGCATAACTGGTAGATGACAAAATTTCAATTACAATATAGTTTGTAGTACAAAGTTTCAAAAAAAAAAAATAGCCTATGACTCTTGCTAGTTGCTACTATGAATAGAGCTATGCTAGAGGCTTGCAGGCCCTGATGATGAAGCTCCTTGGCTGGCGAGCAACTTGGTCTCTAATGAATGAATGAAGTATCTCGCCATCATCATCAGACAAACCTTCCACATCCTATGACAAGAAATCAGCAATTTGTGGAACAGTAAGCCTACAATAATGACGACGGCACACCTCAAATTCATCCTCACAATTGACCCAAAAGTCCTCAAGCGCTGCTGAATGTGAAACATTTCGCTCCAACCTTGCTGAATAATGACCCAACGGATCATAGGCACGCTTCTGAGGAAAACACTCAAGCTGAAGTTTTTCTAACTCGTGTGCCATTAACTTGCAATCGGCAACTGTTTTGCATTTGTAAATACCTAACTCAAACGGAAAGGTGAAAGCTGGCTTATGTCGATTACGAAGAAAAGTATGAACTTCATGTGCCTGTCTCATGAACTCCATGAAAAGAACCTTATCTGATGGGTACCTCGGTAGCATCGGAGGCTCTCCTGTATATCCATATACACGAATATATGTGAAAGTAGGGAATTGGATGAACCAATCTGCCCAACTCTCCATTGCTGATTGTGCCTCTGCAGAAATCCTCACATGCATCTCATTATCCAAATTTCTGACTGTCCTCATAAGAAAATGATTATTCACTGCTGTAAAGTCTTGTCCAGCTTTCGAAAACTCCAATTGAGGGTAGTATTCGTGCACTCGCTCAACACCCAGAACTCCATCGGTCTTCAATAATTTAAAGCTGCCTTGAAATGCAACTAAGTAAACCAGAAAAGTCACCATGTGGAATTTGTGAATCTTTAGGAACTCTGTAATCTGCTGGTGAAGACACTCGCTGATAAACATGGCCCAGTCAAATGTTTCCTTATGAATAACTCGTGAGATGAGGTAGAACATCCACGTTCGGAAAATGCTTGCATCTTCAGAACCTGCTAACTGGTTGAGGAAAGTTATCAAAATAGCAATCTCTTCCTTGAAATCCCCATGTGCAATCTTCCTTGGCATGTTGGTTTTCTGAACCTTCAACCATCGTTGAGCTACTTTCTTCTGTGATCTATCCTTGTCCTCTTCTCATATTCTGTCACAATCTGAAATGGATACAGCGAAATGATTTGAATGTGGAGGAATAGAAAAACATTTTTCTACATCCCTCGGCATAAGGCTACAAATAATCCTTCCATCTGTCGATCTAATTTGTCTAGTAGATGAGTCATAATGCTTGACACAAGCAAGTACGAACTCGAGATCAATGACTGAGATAGGAATGGATGCCGCTGCAAGTATCCTTGAACGTTCAAGATTTTTGATTGTAGTACTGCTGATACCCTCCAATGAGTTCAGATTAATGATGGGAAAAATATGACCTAAGTCGGTATCGGTAGTTTTCAGAAAGTTATGAAGAAAGACCTGTTTGGCCTTATAGTCTATGGGATTATACTGCATTCTGAAAAACTAGACTTTTGACTGTAAAGTCGGATATGTTTGGACAACTTCGGAAAAACTGAAAAAGCATAGGGATAGGCTAAAAATAGCAAAGGGAAGTGAATTTTTCCGGACAAATTCTAAGATATGGGTTTTGTGCAGAATCAAATTCTAATGCAACCCAGAATGTCAGAATTGCGAAAAAAATGGGATTTAGGCTTGCATGCAAAATGTTTTCGGTTGAGATTTGAACTGGTAGTTAGGGGCACTGGGGGCAATTTTTCCTGCAAAAATCTGGAACATGGGTTTTGTGTAGAAATGAATCCTAAAACAACCCAGCTCAACAAATTTGCGAAAAAACGTGATTTAGGCCCACATGCAAAGAAAATTCTGGAAAAAAGCACAGTGCTCTAGAAAAGAGGCGACGGGGCAATTTTCACAAAATAATCTAAGACATGGGTATTGTTGTTGATGCTGAAATACTCGAACCCAGATGATGCTTTTCTGAAAAATCTGCCGTTTTCTTTGACATGCGAAGAAAACCTAAGACGAGAATAGAGGAAATTAAGATAGAAGAATAGAAGTTTTATTTGTTTGTTTACTCTCTTCTTCTGTAAAAGTTCGCCTATGCTTGAAGTAGAACTGATAACACCTGCATGCAAATGGAAAACGAAGTCTGAAATAATCTTCTCTTGAACAATCTAAATCTGTAGCTACGAAGAACACTGAAATCTGACACCTGTAGCACTTGCAGATCAATTTTATGCTCAAGAAAGGATGGTTCTTGTCAACTCTGATGAAGAATAATGGACGCCATTAGCAAAATATATATAAAAATATCTTCTAAGGCATGTGAAATGCATGCTAAGCATTGGAAATGGCACTTGAAGTACAACTGGTGCTTCAAAACTCACGCATGGCCTATATTTGGCTTCAAACTTAGTTAACTGGATGTAGAACAACCCCTAATTAGAGCGCCACCTTGAAAGACTCAGTTAACTAGTGCATGCAAACTAATTTTAGCCAGTTATGACTAAAAATAGGTTCAATACAAGTCGACTTGAAAAAGAGTTCAACTGAAGATCTAAACTTAGTAAACTGAAAACTCTTCTCATGCATACTTCTATTTTTGAATTTAAAAGTCAACCTTTGACTTTTAGGCATCCTTCCATACTTAAGACATTTTTCTAAAAATTTGAATCTAGAAACCTCAAATGAAGCTTACGTTCGATCACTGATTCTGATTGACTGCCGCGTCAGATCAACTGGCTGACAGTTTCATCGAAGAGCAGGACCAAATCTGACAAGAAGATCCCTTGAGGTGATAATCCAAAATTCACAAATCTGAGGCTTCAAAAAGATGGCCGCCCCTAGCCTCCAGGGGCGCTTTTGACCTCAGTGTTAGAATATTTTCAAGCATTTTCATTATTTTTAGGGGCGCTTTTGACCTCAGTGTTAGAATATTTTCAAGCATTTTCATTATTTTCACTGATAACTTGACCATATTTCACTTGACGTTTCCCGGTATTTGACAAAACTTCAGAACGTGCTGACTGGCTCACTGCGGAGCAGGCTGAATTATGAGCAAAGGCTCTTGGAAAGCACTTCGTATAAAAACATCTTTTAACCTTCCTAAATCATGGGCGCCCCTGGCCTCCAGGGGCGCTTTTCCCAACCAATGTCAGCCATTACTGTAACTGGCAAAAACTACTCGACTTCCGGCTGTAGACTGCCATGACATCTTCTAACCCGACTGAGATAGTCAACGGAAAGCTGGAGCTGGCACGAACGAGATGAGTATCTGAAATCATCAAACAGATTCCATTAAAGGTCTAAAAAACTTGGGCACCCTTGGAGGCTCCTTTCTGAACAATCTCTGATCCAGTCTGAAACCTCAAATTTGACCACTGATAATGGCAACACGGCAACTCAGATTCACCTACTGACAGATACATCGCGGAGTTGGACCAAAAATGGAAACAAACTTCCTGGGTGTCACTTGATCAAAAGACTTCACCTGAATCTTCAAAAAGATGGGCGCCCCTGGCCTCCAGGGGCACTTTTTCTCTTCAAATTTACCTTCTTTGCATTTCCCTCGTTCTGCATTGAATTTCCGTTTTCAAACGTTTTACTCTTCCGTTGAACTGGCTAGTTGGCTTATTGCGAAGCTATCAAGAAACTGGAGAAGTCATCTTGGTAGAGAATCTCACAAAAATTTGAATAAAGCTTCCATAATGATGGGCGCCCCTAGCTGAGAGTGGCGCTTTTTCAATCCAGACTTAGCCAATTTTACAGTTTTTTACCTCGTTGAAAATCTCCTCCGTCAAAAAGCATAATTTTCAACATCTTTCATTGTAGAGCGTTCTTCTTTGAATTTCAGGCTTAGATATTAACACCTAGTACTGGCCAACTGCCATTAACGACCTCAAAGGTCTTAACTTTTCTCCTGAAAAAGTTATAACTACCCACCAGCCTTAAACCGACTTTTAACTGAAACTGACTTCACCACTGTGATCGTGATGTGAAATAAGCCAATCAAAATTAATTTCAGCCAATTCTGACAAGTTCCTATTTTTTAGGGTTTCGAGCTAAAAATAGATTTCAGAAACCCTAATTTTCAAATTTTGCCAGTATCTTACTAGCATCACACTGACTAAAAGCCCATACTTTATTTGCCCAAAAACTGAGTTTTGACCCCACATTTACAAAGTTTAGACTATTTTAAGCAAAATGCCTTAATGAAGCAAAAATTTTGGTTTGGGTACAACATGTTTCATAGTTCCTATCAGTTTATCTATTGTCCTCTAAGTACATTTAAATTATAAAAGTTCACTTTGTTTATAAATACTAAGCACAAATGTGAAAAAAAATCACTGTATTTTACAGTCCCATTGACCAAGTTTAGGCAAATACTATAAAAAAAAATTGTATTATTTTATAAAAACTAAAAATAATACATTTACAATATAAATATTAAATATCTTATATTTTACAATATATTTACAGTATTTTATCTTGTAAAAATAAATACAAAATAATAAGATTTTGTAAACTATTTTATTTAGATTTATTTTTATGTAAATATTACAATAATTTGAAAAATAAATATAAAATAATACAAAAAAACACTATTAAATAAATATTTTATATTTTATTTTATACTGTATTTTGTAAGAATTCAGTAAATTACTACAAAATATTTTATAAAAATAAATACAAAATACAATAAATATTATTAATTTATTACAGTAAAAATAAATAAACATTTATAGTAAATATCATAAATTCGTAAAAAAACATTTATAATAAATATTTTAAATGTTTACCCTAACTGTTTTTTACGAATTTAAAATATTTACAGTACATTTTAAATGTTTAGCATTTGTAAAAAATTTTTTACGAATTTAAATGTTCTACACTAAATATTTTAAATTTGTAAATTTTTAAACATTTAAGAGTTAACATTTGTAAGAAAAAATTTACAAATTTTTGTATGATACTATGAACTCAATGAAGTAAATAAATAAAATTTAAAATAGCCATTTGAAAGAAATATATTCCGGAATTTTTTTTTTCACAAAATACAGAGCCACGAGCCTACCTGGAAATCGTCGTTGGAAGGATGGAAGGATGGAAAGAAGAAATGAAGATCACGTGCAAACTGGAATCGACACCAAAACAAGAAGCAAACTCAAATCTTCGCTGGAAATCGTCGCTTGCTGCCCTCCCTTTGATGTCCGCCGCTTCTTTCTGTGTATTGAGCTAGACGCGTCTACATACTATAGTTTTTCGCGCGGATTTTAGGGCTTCTTATTTTCGCGAGAACATTTGACAGGTTGGTGAGATTATTAATGTTGATTTTTTTCCAATTTAAACCCGTTTTAATCGTCCAAAAAATCATTGACTTTTTTCAACGATTTTTTGCAGATTTCTGGGAAAAATACGTGGACTCTGATTAATTAAAAATCGCGATTAATCGGGTTTTTTTCCAGATTTATGTGACCATGGTCCTACACAACTAGAACCTTGCTATTTCACAGTCTCGAACTAGTATAAAGGATCATGATGAATTGATAGTGTAGTCTCAAGCATCACACAGTCTAAGTGGATGTCATACATTTCACTACTTTGGCCAAAGTGTTCTCATTCAGTATTTTGAATGAAGGTCATCTATCATATACACTACTCAGGGCTGATTTGACTTAGGGCTATCTTACACTACATGTAGGTTTTGTCTTTCAATGGATAATCCGTATCCCAAACTTCCTACAACATACTAACCTACTAGGTAATAGCCTACTCAACTAAGTATGTACATAGGATAGGTATATCCTTCACTGGATAGTTAGTCATCCCAGATATCCTATCCTCAAACAATCTACATTCACATAAGTATACTAAACCTTTCCCATATTGGGTAACCTCTCCTAAGAGTAAACACCAGCTTCCCTAGTTAAACAAATAACTTAGATAAGAGTGCCTCAAAAGACTCTTGCATTCAATCAAGCCTAATAGAATAATATATAAGCAACCTGCATTCTCCTATTTTGGAGATAATTACAAACATGTAACAAACAGCTAGAAATTGCTTTAATTTCTCTTTTCCAATTAACCTCATTTCACTTTCTAAGCACATACAAAAAATGCACTACAAACAACATAATAACCTCTCTATGCAAAACAAAAAATACTTTTCCAACAACATAAAATCATAATAAAAGATAGTAGAAGAATATCTCATGCTTGTATTTAGCTTTCCTCTAAATGTTGATATCTCAGCTTGTTCTCCCAGCACTTTGGCTCTATCAATTACTTGGCAATTCCCTCACAAGTTGCTGCCTTTCTCACTCAGTCATTAACTCACAAGTTGCTACCTTTCTCACTCAAAAATTAATACTCAGAAATGTATATTCAGACTGTTATGGATTGCAGCTGAACAAAAATGTTATTCTCTAGTAATTTGATATTGAAGACAGGTAATTCTCAGCTCACAGGATTATATACATTTCAGAAAATAAAATAATACTCTACAGAAAATGAGCTCTCAAGGTGAATTCTCCAAAAATTAAGAAAGTAATCAGTAAGTAAAGAATGAGAACTAGGCGGCTATTTATAGAGCCCCTAGCCCATCGAATTCCTCTTCCTATGGCATGTAAACTGCCAAAACTGAGTTTGAATGTTTTTAATTGATAAGTGGCGGGTTTCTAACTCCATACTCAGCACTTCCAAAGGTGAATCGACCTCTATCATGGACAGCAGATTTAAGAAAGATTCAAACTTGCACATGGTGGAATGTGAAGGATCGACACCTACAGGCATCTCCCAATTATGGCATCAATCTTGAAATTTGGCGGCTAAATATTCTTAGAGAAAAAGTCCCTTGTTGTTTGTAAACCACGTAGCCTACATTCCAGGCTTCAATCGACATTATACAAGCTGAGTTTGCATTCCCTATGACTCGGTCACAGTCCCGCGCGTATGTGCATCTCATTCCAACGCTTGACTTTCACTTTGATTTCCTAAAGTTCAAACTATAGTTTTAATGAAATATTTCCTCCTTCAAATGTTGGCATATATTTCCTAATGCCAAAAGACCAAGTTTCAATTCATTTAATTCCTATTTTTGATGATATAAGTTGGTTGAATGATATTTAATTCGATTCCCATAGTTAGAGACAAATATTTTGATTTTCACTTCAGAGTAGGAATTAAATCGATTTCCTATGTTGAGGATTAGTATAAAATCAATATAGAAATAATTTGATCTTCCAAAGTTTAATAATTTAAATTATATATTTTATTAAATATATATAATTATAGTTTTAAATATTTAAAACATATTTATATATATTTATATTTAAATACTTATTTAGAACTATAATTATATATATTTATATTTAAATACCTAAGTATAAATATAAATATATATTTATATGTCTTAATATTACTATAATTTATATATATATATAATCTTTAATATATAATTACATATATATATATATATATATATCGTGAGCCAATCCGCATATATATGTAAATTCAGGAGACAATAATAATAATAATATTATTTATTATATTCACATATTACCGAGTGTGTGCATATATATACATATGTATACTCTTGTATATTCCTCTATGTACACGTATATGTACGTATACCATATCGACGCATCCGTATGGCATATCCATTAGCTAGCTTACGCTTGTATCGATATATATATACATATGGATACGTGTATATACTACACGTATATATGTTCACTTTCGATTACTTACATCCATTCACGTTACCATCATAATGATCATAATCTCACAAGACATGTACAAGGATAGACATCACTTATAAAAGCATACAGAAGTAAACCAAACCTTACTAATGCAAATACATGCTATGGATGACTTACTTATAACCTTACACAAACTGACACAATTCACTCAATCTAAGGTGACGTGTGTGTATGCTCAAATAGTTCACATTACCGGTTAACTGATCAAGCTCCTCTCCTGAGTGATACTTCCCCTCCCCCTAGAGAATTAACATTTACTTTCAACCACTAGCACATACCTTAGCAATCCTTTGTTCACAACAATAAGCAACATATATATAAACATCTTTAAAGTTAGAATAACAATACTTCAATAACCATCTATTCACATATATGTAGTATTTCACCATGAATAACATCAATTGAGATAACATCAAATGAAACAACGTCAAATGAGATAACATACATATTGATAACAAGGTACAAGCATCTCCAAATTTCACATTACATTCATATTTACCTATATAGTAATAGTAAATAGTAACCTCACAATTTGGGATGTAACATACTTACTACTCATCATATTGGTAAAAGAATACGTTGTGAACATGTTTTGATCACTTTACTTTATGCACATATCTCAATGATGCAAATGTCAATCTCTACAACCAAATAAACCTTGTAATGATCCAAGCTTGCAAAAATCTGATGTTTCTCTTTATATTTTGTAAAAATATGTTATAGGATGGTTGCAGAACTTAGTTTTTTTTGTTGCATTAACAATTAAGTACATGATTTTTTATTCTTTAAAGTTAAATTTTACTTTCAAGGATCAAAATTAGACTTTAATAATATGAAATATAGCAAATTTATATGGTTTGATATGTAAAATATTTTTAACATCCCTTATTAATTTTTGTTTCTCTTTTTCTTTGGGTTTGGAGCTCCTTTCTATAGATTCTCATGCTACTCTATTGCTAACTACCATCCCTTTATAACTAAAAATTTAGATTATTTCCAAAATTAAAGACTGTAATATTCTCTTCCTTTTTGTTTGGATTATTATTTTATGTAAGCCACTATTGTGAACATCTTACAGATATTTCATTCTACGACTCATCCCCACCACTAGACATAGCTGTAGTTTATGCTTCTCAATGTAAATCGGTAATAAAGAATAGAGATTCTATATTCATCGCGGTGATCAATCTGATTCAATGCATTGGATCAATCTCCCATGGTTCAGAATAGAATCTCTGTGTAATCATTGTAATGATCAATATATTTCATCAGTCTCTCATGGACATTACTATATTCCAATTGCGTCTTCCATTTAGATTTTTTCTTGGAAGTATCATTATTTGTAAGTAAGAAATGGAAGTAACTATGTACAACCATCAAAATAGTGGCGTTCGCTTGATCAATGTTATATGGACTATAGAAAAATTTCAATTTTATAATCCTTTCATGGTCTTCAAAAAATAATATTCATTCGGCATCTAATCACAAGCTAAGGAAATTCTCATAATTGTTTATACAATATTAACAAAATTTATAGTAATTGCTTACCCTGCTTATTTGTAACATCAATAAATCCATCTTCATTGATCCTACGCTCAAAATCTTTAGGCTTGAAATCTTCACCCAAGTGATCCTCTATGCCTTTTGTCAAGTCATATCGTCCACTAATATTGATAACAGTCCCAATATCGTGATACTTGGAAGCATAAAGTAACACAGCATTGCCTCCTATAGTGCAGCATATTGAAATTTTCTACTTTAGTAGTTGTTGGGAAGAAGCCTCCAAAAGTAATAAAAAAATCTATTCAGTGATTAAACCATTGGATGCCCAGGAAAATGTGAGATCTAGTTTCAAATTTTGAATAAACCTAATGAAAATTCTAGATAAAATGAATTTCAAAAGACATTAGAAAAAATGGATACAATTAGTACACATTAAATGAAGTCTATTTTAAAAATGTACCACAATATCATGCATGATAAGAAGAGTAAGGAAAAATATCTTTTCATATTATGTTATAAACCTACAATAAATCTTCCATATTTGCAAACCAGCAAGAAAATCATAGAACAGTTGTTATAAAATATGTTTGGAATAAGTGATATAAATGAGAGGGAAGGCTGTAACAAGGCCAATGCAGGCAGTATTCAGGTAGGCATGAGGGGGTGGTTAGGATGTCCTGGCCAAAAATCACTAAGCATCTTGAAGGTGCAAGGCTGACGTAGGAAAGAAAGAGCTTTATAAATTATTTAAAATCACTTGTCTTCACTGAACTTCCAATGGATTCAAAGGGAGAATTAACACATCATGAAAGCCTGGAGGTGGGATCCCCAGGAAAACAATTTTCTTAATCTCTCCATAAAATTTCTATAAATCAAATGAAATTTGTTAGCAGAAAAATGGTGGCTTGCAGGCTAAGATATGAACAACAAGCACCTAGAAGTACCACCTGTTTCAACCAGATGTTTCTTACCTAGTTGTTCCATCAAGGGGGCAATCTGGCATTTGCAAAACAATTGCTTCTGAGAAAATTTAGAAGCCTTTTGCCCTATAAAATGATCCCTTGGAAGATTATATTTTCCACTCTGCTATAGCACTTTTAGGATTCAGATAAAACACAAGTTAATAGTTTGAGAGAAAATTATCAAAATGATTAAACTCAGCATAGCTACCATTGGGCATAAAAAATTCCCGAAACTATATCAAATGTTCTAGCACCTCACTGCTCTACATAGCTTACTTTCTCCTTCCTGAAAGCCCACCACTCCATATTTCAGTGAAAGATTCAAGATTTGGTGGTTTTCTATTTTACACATGTTAAATGGGTCCACTTGGAGCAAAAGAATCACTGTGGTAGTAACCCCATGAGAGAAAAACATAGATGGCTAGGAGAAAATGCTCAAATTCAGAAATTGGAGAGACAAAAAAGTTGCTAACTTTATCAAATAAATCAGAAAATGCAATAGGTGAATGCCATTATCATCAGTGTGAGAGGCACGACCAACTAATGTCGTCTAATATTTAATTACAAGGCTAAATACTAAGTTTTATAAATCACAATGTTATGTTTTAATATCATAAATTTATACATGTGCCAATGTACTTTGAAAAGTACATGACTTACTAGCTACATCTAAGATCATTAGATTAACTAGTCTAACACCCCATCCATGGCAACACTATATTGGGATTCATCAATATCTAGGAAAATTTACAATCAAGAGAGCAACCATGCAGGAAAGGATGTGGCAAGTGAACAAACTGTCCTGCATTGAGTAATAGTATGTCTGTAAACCTAAGTTCCCAGATTGGGTACGTGTGTGGGTACAGGTACCGGAACTCAGTATGGCGGTACAGAAAAAAGAAATAATTCCTTGGGTACAGGTATGGGAATATGTGTGTGTGCGTGCAAAATTAACTACCTTGATGTTTCCAAGGTGTATGCATGTCTGTCTACGTATCTATCTATCTATGTCATCATGTTTTCTACAAACCTTTCATAGCTTAAAAATGATTATAAATAAACCACATAGCTATCATTATTTTTTATACATGCTTCACATATTGAGATAAATAAATTTCATTGTCTTGGTAGATAGTATGTACAATATACTGGTATATGCAAGGCATAGAACAATATTATAGAAAACCATAATGAACAAAGAATTAGAACAGGGCAATTGTATTGTGATAGAATGCCTTGTGTAGGCGTGCCTTTACACAATGCCAGAATTGTTTGACAAAATGCCTAAAAGAAAAGTGATCTCATGGAATGCCTTGTTTGCAAGGTATGCTCAAAAAGGTTTGTTAAAAGGCCTTTGAAACTTTTAAGCAAAAGCAATTGGCTAGTGTAAGGCCAAACTCCTCCAAAACACCAACAACCTAATAAGACAGCCTTCATAAGTAGAGATCATCCTAAATTAATTCTCTTCAGCTCTAGAGGTGCATAACTCGGGAATTAATACTATTTTAGGAGAGTAATAGTGAAGGAGTGTTTTTAGAGACATGTAAAACCTTTGTAGAGAAAGTAGATAACAAATGACAAAAAATTATGTTCTTAAGAATTAGATGTCACATTCATGAAGGAATTCTAGTATCCTTTCTAGAATTTTGCTGCTTATCTATCATCATAATGAACATACAAGGAGGGCCTTTTAACATCTTCTTTCTCTAAGTAGACTCCAATCATATCAAAGCACAAGACAATATAATCCTACTTATGAGTACTGCCTAGGTCCTATAGGGTATGCCTCGGGTATGCCTAGGGTACTGCTTGAGGTGCCCAGACAGTACCTTGGGCGTAGCCAAGGTGGACCTGTAAAGTACCAAGACCTGTACTGAACCCACAGGTATAGAAAGCAAAACAAAAGGACCCGATAACATAGCTATACACAATTACAAACCCTAATAAGGAATGTGATTGCAGATGCAAGTGCATGCCATGCTCTTCAAGCAGAAAGTTCTTATGCAAACCAATGTCTTTGCCTCTCTTTTTGGAAGATGGAAATGGATCTGCAAATGAGCACAAGAAGTGCCCAAGAGGAGTCAGAGATATGGAGTGATTCTCCTCAGATTTGATGCCATGAGAAAGATATCAATAGTTCATTTTAGGCTCAAAACAATTTCATTGGAATATGCATTAAAGGAAAAAGATATGTTGAACTGTTAGTGGGGCTAGTACATATGCGCCCACAATAAATAAGCTCACTGAAAGAGTAAGATAAAACAGTGAAATTCAATGTCACAAGATAAGCACAACGGTAGCAACTGACCACATATACATACAAATCATAATGGGATAAACCATAATTTAACATGGATGCGTGACTTAAATTTAAGCCTAAAATATAGAAGACACTAGCGACGCTCATTGCGAACACTTGTTGTCCAATAAAGGTGATTACAAGTAAATATTACAGCATTAACACAGACCAGAAGGGAATCACATGCAGGACTTTTTGCAGAAACTAATAAACCAACAACAAGCTGATTGTTCTTGAACTGCTTGGCTCAAATAGTCTAGCGATTCAATGCACAAAAATCAAGCATTCACTTCTCAAAACCAAAAACAAGTACAACAGCCTACACAAATTCATATTCAAATCTGAAGAATAAAGAGAGTCCTAAGCACCATATTACAAGCAAGGAAGAGAAACAAAAAGCAGAAAAGGAAAGGCCTTTAATATCGGGTGGGATGTTCAAAAATGGGAGAACACATTTCTAGAATGGGAGCACCATATGCATAGAGATGCAAAAGTAACACAACTATGTGCAGGGTGTAAATGCAACACACAACTATTTGCTTTATATCACTCATACAATAACCACTCTATATTGTATCCTCAAAGGGTAGTTATAAATACAATTCAGAGCAATTCCACCTAGTCCCCAACATGGATTCTCACAAATTGAACATTACAATAATTTGCTCATTCTAATGAAGAACTTGTGCTTGTTCTTTCTTAAGAATAATTGCTTAAGAAATCAGTGCTGGGTTTGTAATACAAAATGGTAATATTCCATTCCAATGGACTAACAAGAAAACCAATCGCCTGCAGTAAAAATATAGATGCTAGTGAAGTGTAATCTAGCTACTCCATTTCTGCATTACTAACGAAACTCAAAAACAAGATATATTTTTTTCTACTTAATTCATGTCTCTAAGGCAACTTTTTCTTGCATTTACGCCAAACTAAGCTCCCATGAAATAAATCTACACGCTTTGACCACTTAAAAGGCATAAATCAGAAATATGCATAAGACTGCTACTGAAGCACTCCAGCAAAGGCTGGCTAACATAAAGGTAGAGGGTCTCATCCTTCCAAATAAGCATTCTACAAGCAAGACAGAAAGAACAATATTCAGTCAAATCAGTTTTGCTGGAACAAACTATTTAGGAACAAATCCTACAATTCATACCACATATTCATGTCAATTACTAACAAGCTCTAATACCTTTTCCTCAATCAGAAAGGTGGCATTGGACACCATTCATTTGAAATTTAAACAGCTACATTGGCTCTGAAAACTATTATCTGCAAATTCCATAGCTGAACTTCTGATGTCTTAAATAGATATCTACAGTGAATTTTCAGTTTTCTTAACTGTACTAGATTCTGGTTATACAATTCTACTGGAACTAATGTTTCTACTAACCAGGAATAGCTTTTAACCATGGTT
Source organism: Sequoiadendron giganteum (assembly GCA_007115665.2). Taxonomy (NCBI): domain Eukaryota; kingdom Viridiplantae; phylum Streptophyta; class Pinopsida; order Cupressales; family Cupressaceae; genus Sequoiadendron; species Sequoiadendron giganteum. Next base: position 161,023,707 of record CM021106.1, on the reverse strand, counting down.
TTTTAACACGGTTTCTATTCCTCCTATTATCTTTAACCCTCTTCAGCATGTGCTACTAGTTTTTCACTAGGTTTCAAGTAAGGTACTATTTTCATAAAATTTGTAACACAAGAAACAAACTATGAATTCTAGGAACTGATGCAGTTCCAATTATTTACTATAACATATGAATAAAACTGAAAGATCTACATAATTGATCATACAATGGCTGGAAGGAATCACCTTTACTGTGCCCAATAATGGTGTTTACTTTACGCTCTTTTCCTGAGAAATACAACACTATAGCTCGAAGATCTTCAACTTCCTTCCAATAATTTCCATAAAGAAACTCACCTTCACTTTCCCTGTAATGTACCTTTGCTTAGTGGTCCATTTCTCCATACAGTGAGAAAAAAAAAAGACATTACACACAAGAGAAATAAAATTGAGAAAAGTAAACCACAAAGGGATTGGCACTTCAAAATTCAGATTATCAAGAGAAATCCAAATGTCACAGGAAGCACAAAACAAACATTGAGTTTAGGGCATTCTTAAATGGGCCTAACTAATTCTTAGAGCAAGCCAATAAAAAACTTAGGCAAATCTACATCAAAGATTTAAGTTTGAGCAGCATACAAAACACTAGTTGAGGAACTTAATATATTATAAACACCAATTGAACAAAACATGACTTACGATTACAAGAAAGTTGAACAAAATAGATTTTCACTTAAACTGAGAGCTTATACAAAATGAGAATACTCTATATAGAGGTGTATGCTTTCTACTCTAATTGCACATTTTTAATCTAGCTATTATATAGCTTTGCCTTTTCCATGCAAGCACCTGAAAACTTACTGAAAAATAGTAAATTAGGGTTCTTGGTGAGAACCAAAGAATCATCACATTGGGTAGAGAGACATGTACTACTTGGTAGTTGAAATAAGCAGGCAAATAAAGAAAAATTATTAAAAAAACTGATAAAAACTGTTGGAGTATTTTGGTACCCCGTACCCCTACTTGTGGAAGTTGTAACTCCTAACCTGTTCCTTGAAATTCAAAGTTTGTATATGTGTTAGAAAGCTTTGGTCATGAACTAATCAATCTAGGTTGTTCCATAGTATGTGCAGGTCAAACTATTGCATCTTCAAATTCCATTTTGAAGGGCCTCAAAAAAAAAAAAATACAAATGCATGGGAAAAATATCAAAAATAGATTTTCAAAAATCTATCCAAAATTATCACTTAGATAACTTGAGATGTTTTCCAAATCATTTGTCCCACCTTGAGAACAATAAGCCTCATTGCTCCTACCATCTACACTAGGTGAGGCAACTTTTAATGAATCAAATTCCTGGTGAACCACTTGCCTAACCCTCCCCACCCAACATAATGAAATTTGATGATTCCTTATCTCATTGACCAATGTATAAATATTTGATCGATACAAGTTATTTTTCTAGTGTCAAGGTTTAGTTCTATGCTCTACAACTGTTCAAGAACATCTAATGTGTCGAATAGTTGCAAAAAATATGCTCAAAGTGGCTTTGCATTGAATACTAAATGCAACCCAACTTAGGATTCCAAGTTGAGTTCAAAGGCATTAGCACCATAGTTGCATAAATAAAGATATGAATATAAGTATTTTTTAAGGCATTTTGTGATTAGATATGACAGTCATAAAAAATTCATACTATCAATGTTATATCCACTTGTAGAGGGCCTTGAAAAATAGGCATATCTATATTTGTGTCTAGGGAACTCTTAACGATAATGCATTTGAACTCAACTTGACATCCTAATTCTTTATCCCTAATTTTCTGATTTTCAAATCTGATTAAAACCCTAGTTTCTGCAATTCTGAAAACACTTATAACAGCTACTGACATGCCCAAAAACATCAAAATAATCATGCCATTACATGTGTCAATATCATAATTGGATTATGCAATGATTCAATACCAAAATATGATCAAAATGAAAGGAAAGTCATATCAGAAATCTGCTGCTACAATTTCAGAAATGTGAAGCCTCCAAATACATCAAAAGTAACTAGAGTATGGAGTTGCCAGGCGTGCAACCACTCTTGAGCGCTCCGGATGCACAACAATCGGTAAACACTACGCTGAGCACTTTATTTGGCGGAGTAGTGGTAGTCACCTCACAAGCACCGCCGGATTAGTTCCATTTGGGGACACGGGCAGTAGTACGGACCACTCCTCCATCAAGCCGTGTAGTTGCTTCACCCGCACAACCGAGGCGATGGAGACGGGGGTAGCTTGGAGAGGCAGCATTGAGTGGGGATGAATCGACAGGACCGGTACGGATGGTGGGGATGACACCGGCAGATCCTCAGGACCCTATTGGCACCTTGCATAAGTACATTGGAGAGCTGAGTGCCATGGGTAGGCAGATACAAGAGTTGAGTGCCATGGGTTGGCACATGCAGGAGATCGGTGAAGTAAGTCAACAACTCATCATAGGACTCGATCCCCTGGTAGCACAAGAGGCGGAACGCATTTTGGCGTTCATGCAAATGGGATGCGAGAAGGAATTCTTCCAATGCTTCACAGCAAGAGGTTGACCGAACGTCCCAACAACAAAAATGCTAGATGGGATGACGACTGCGTGGCAGCCAAGCCGACTGACAGTGGTAGGAAGACACGAGAGAGTCCTCACGGCGCTCCATGGTATGGAGCGATGCTACAAAGATGCCTACTTGCGGCTGCACCTGTAGTTTCTCTTATCGGTGTGGTTGAAGGTGAATAAGACAAGGCCTTGGGGTAAGCGGTCGAGTGTCGTAAAGAGCTGGTGGAGTAGATCCGCAAGTCACAAGAGCAGTTGGCTCAAGTGACTGCTGAGCGAGCACGGGCCTTGGCAATGAAGGAGGAAGAGTTGGCCGAAAAGGAGAGGCAATTGGCGGAGAGGGATAACCAGTTGGTAGAGAAGGACACGCAGTTGGCAGAAAGGACTACTCAGCTGGCAGAGAAGGACAAGGACTTGGCGGGTACGAAAGAGGAGTTGACAGCAGCCCAAGCCAAACTGGCCGAAGCTGTCAAGATAGTGAAGCTAGCTCGAGAGTGGCAAAAGGCGGCCAATCAGAAGCTCGAGTGCCTCTAGCAGCAATCGACAATGACTCCCTCCTCGTCTATACACCCAGGGGCGGACTCTCTTCCTCCCTCTTCTTAATTCTGTTTTTGTTCGAGTTTTCCTTTTTAATTCATTTGGAAGACGAATACTTGTTGGGGGAGATGATGTAGTTGGCCAAAATGTAATTAGTTGGCCAAGAATAAAAGAAATAAGACTTAGTTAGTTGACAATTAATGTAAGTGTTTTGTCTTGTTAGTTGGTAGTTTGGGAATTAGTTCCCGAGAGAATAATTAATGTAGTGAAACGACGCGACGGTTGGTACTCAACCACCTCCGCGCACTATATGTATTGGATTCATGTAGTTAATAGATATGCTACTGCTGTTGCTATGACTGTCATGAGATACTTGTACTGGCATATGTTTAATCAATAAAGACAACAGTGATGGTTTCATGCTTTACATTCTAGTACGGTGTTATGTTCTATCAGTTATTCTCGTTTACTCATTGCATACGTTGGAGTTCATTCCATGAGTAAACAGATGGTTGAAGAAAAAAATCAATAAATACTTATGCACATAGATATCTTGTGTCTGCCAATCAAGAAATTGTTATGCAAAATTTGGATATAAGTAACAACAATACAAATTTGAACTGAAATGTCTTTTCTCAATCAGATAAAAGTCAAACATTAAGCTAAAGATAATTCATAAGCGCATAATTTGAGGCATGGTAGCCCCAATCATTGAGAAAAGTATTTTACAGTCAAAACATATAAAAATACAAATATGAAAGTAGAGAAGAACATTCTTAAATAGGTTTGCCTTACTAGAGCACCATCTTGATGTCCTGAAACATTTTAAGGGTTAGCAAATAATTATGTGGACCAAGTTCCCATGGTGGATAACAAAGAAATTTGCTGTCATTTCCATAGGCAAAAAGGTGATGTTGCATTCATATTACAACAAGAAGTCAGTCAAAAAGAGATATCTGGATTTTATCAAAAACCTGACTGATTGATTCAAGCTTACCCATTTCCAGAAAAATCGAAGCGGAAGGCACTAATCCCATTACTAATTAATGCAGTTGCCAGATTAGTCGAGGTCTCATTTTCCTGAGATGATTAATTTGAACAGCCTGTCAGAACTTAACATTACATCTAAATTTGCAAATGCAGATAGCAAGTAAAGCTTAGAAACTCTTTATGTGTGTTGCAATCCCAGTTTAGAAAATTTGAGCCTATATAGAAGGCCATGGGATGCAGAAAGAAAAGCCGTTCTAGTAAAAATAATACCATGACAGAAGAAGATCTAAGAGAAAGAACCAGATTACAGCATATCATATCTACAGGAAAACAAGTCTAAACATTTCTACAACAGCTTATGCAAAAGGAACATAAAAATTAAACTTTGCTATAAATTGCGATAGAGCTCAAATAACTCCAAGTCAGAGACATAATAGCTAAAAGCAAAAGTGTTTTAGAGACATTCTTCCTGGTTTTTATTGATGTTCAAATGCACTCAAAATAGCCCCTGGTTCAAGTAGGTGGTCTGGCAGTGACAGGCAGGGTGTTCTCTTTGAGCAGAAGGGCCTCATTTTTCTTCAGAATTGATAATATTAGCTACAACAACACTTGAGGAGCGTGAGGCTTGCAGGGGCTGCAGATTGTGTGGGAGAGTATGACACAAACACCTCCCTCCGTTTAAGTATCGTGCATCCATATCAGCATAGACACTTTGGGGTTGGTTGGTAGTAGAACTGCTTCTATATCAGCAGACATTGTGCTCAAGCATCTTAATTCATCGATTTCACTGCTGAAAGATGGCTTAAAGTAAGGTGATGCACCTTTCCATAGAGCTGATGGCTTTGTCTGTGACTGGGTTTTGGAGTTCCATGGCCTACAACATTTTCATTGAGGAATTTGACACTGTTGTGGATTGCATGGAGCATAGCAGCAAAAATCGTTTTGGGAAGAAAAAAGAAAAAGGGAAAACCAAAAGATGAAGAATTATCAAAAAATAAGGATTTAATCAGGAACAAATCAGATTCTCAAAAAACAAACAAAAACGCAAAATAAAAACAACAAAAACCTACTGTTTTTTATTTAAAGGCATTTTTTAATAGCATAGAGATATAGAGAACAAAAAAAATGATAATTTCCTCCATCAATTTTGGAATTTATATTTTTTTTCATTTATATTCATATCACTGATTAATTGCATACTGCATAGTACATGAATGATAACTAGGTACTAATAGTTTTCAAATTTTCAATTGCAATCATTGAAAGTCTGCACTTCATCTTCTACAGTCCTGAAAATCTCCAAACCCTGCTAAAAAATGCTCTGCTCCACCAGAAAAAAACCCATGCAAATGTGCAATTACTAATAAAAATCTGTATCAAGGATGAATTTTAATGACTTTGACATTCACATTGGGTGGATGGAAACAATTGCAAGACTTTGAAGAAAAGTTTCTAACAAATTTTTCCTTACAAAAAAAATGACACGCAGCAGGTGAACAGAGACCAAAGCCGAAAGAATATAAGAGGTTAGACTATCAGGAGGCACTGCCTATAATTCCTTAAGTCAATCAGTCTTTGGACAACCAACAAACCAAACAACTTGTCTGTCAAGGCTACAGAGGGTTCTGCTGTTCTGTGAAAATATTAGCACCAAAGTCATTAAGGTTATAAAATAGCCACCATCCAAACAAATGCAAAAAAAGCAACATGCAAACAAATGAACAAATTGAAAACCCTTTTATGACGAAAAAATTGCCCCATTAAATCAAAATCACCCAAAATCGGTAAAAATCAGTAGAGCCCACAATAAGTTGCAATTCAAATGATTTATTATCAATTTTTCAGGGAAAATTTATTATTGTTGTACCCAAACCAAAATTTTTGCTTCATTAAGGCATTTTCCTTAAAATGGTCTAAACCTTGTGAAAATGATGTCAAAACGTAGTTTTTGGGCAATTCAAGTATGGGCTTTGAGTCAATGTCATGCCACAGAGATACTGGCAAAATTTGAAAAAATTGAAAATTAGGGTTTCAAAACCCTATTTTTAGGTCAAAACCCTAAAAATTGAAACTTGTCAAAATTGACTGAAATTTGTTTTGATTGGTTTATTTTGCTTCGCGATCACAATGGGGAAGTCAATTTCAGTTAAGACTCAGTTTAAGCCTGGTGGGTAGTTTTCGTTTTTTCAAATGAGAAGTTAGGTTTTCTAAATTCATCATTGGCAGATCGCCAAGTGCCTGGTGTTGAAAGCTAAGCTCAAAACGCTTCGGTGATGTTTCTATGGCAAGTTTTGTTTCAAAAGTTACTTCGTCTCGGAGGGGATTTTCGACGGAGTGAAAATGCTAAAGAAATGGCTAACTCTGGAATAAAAAGCGCAACTTTGAGCTAGGGGCTCCCTTGATTTTGGAGGCTTAGATCAACTTTTTGAGGTTTGTCTCTTCCAAGATGTCTTCTCCAGAATCCTGCCAGCTTCGCGATGAGCCTACCAGTCAATCCAAAAGATTTGTTAGCAGCCTGTAGTTGGAAGTTAAGTGATTTTTAGCTAGTTGGAAAAATGGCTAACACTGGTGGAGAAAAGCACGCCTGGAGGCCAGGGGCTCCCAAGAATTCAAGGCATCAGATGTCATTTTTTGCATTGACTATTTCCAAGATGATCTTCTCGGCTTCAGCCCTACTTCGCAATGAATCTATTAGCCAGTTCGTAGGACTTCAAAATGGTAGCAGCGGTGGAGCGAATGAGCATGTAAAACGGAGGTCGAAGAGATGATCACCAAGGCAAAAGCGCACCTGTTAGCCAGGGGCTCCCTTGATTTTGGGGATCCAGATCAACTTTTTATGACTTGTCTCTTCTAAGATGTCTTCTTCGAAATCCTGTTTGCTTTGCGATGAGCTAGCCAGCCAACCAACGGAGAAGTCTATCGCTTGAAACTGGAGATTGAATGCCAATCAAGGGGAATTGAAAAGTGATGAACATTGAGGTCAAAAAGCGCCCCTGGAGGCCAGGGGCGCCCATCTTTTTGAGGCTTCAGATGAAGTCTTTTGATCAAGTGACACCCAGGAAGTTTGTTTCCATTTTTGGTCCAGCTCCGCAACGCATCTGTTAGCAAGTGAA
>CM021106.1:160970362-161016403 GCA_007115665.2 Sequoiadendron giganteum | reverse complement strand
TATGAGTAGCTACGCTCTCACTGGTGGTAGGCAGGATCTAATCCAATTTCATGATTGTGCTTAAACAACTCTGATCAGATCGTGCATAAACCCGCTCTGATACCATGTTGTTGTTTAAACGATCAGACATGCATAAAGAAAGCAATCATAAAATGCAACACATGAGACAATGAACACAACCAAGTACCCTGGGAAAACCCTCCAACATGAGGGGAAAAAACCCAACAAATATCTCTCTTATATATTGTAGGAACAGGAACAGAAATCTGCTTTACAACTCAGGCCCAACAATGGCCAATAAGGAATACAATGGAGTCGCACCTCTCCTTTATGCATAGGATACAAATGAATATGTTCTTCCTTGAAATCGGATCTGCTCTGCTCTACTAATTGCGAACTTGCCTCTATATCGGATGTCTTCAAATAACCAAATGACCTTGTATATATATGTTACATAGGCACCACTTCATTTGGGTCGGCCTTTACAATAAACAATTAAATATTCTTTAGGTCGGCCATTCAATAACTCATTTATGTGAAACACTATAGGGTCGGCCCTTTGCTTTAAATAATATTTAATTTATTTCTTCCTTGGGAAGTGCAGACCGACGCTGAATAACATCAACAAAATGCGCCCTCACCTTGAAAGGATTAATGAAAGCCTTGGAAACGCCTAAGGCATGGGATAATGGAAGTTAAAGAACTGAAATGCGCCCTCAAAACAGAAGCTCCCTAGGCTATTTGTGCCCATGTTGGAGAAATAGGCTGAAAACGCCTAAGTATGAGAAAATAAGAGCCCATGAGCTAAAATGCGCCCAAAGGGTTATGTGATAAAAAATTTCTAAGTGTTGCAAAATAAAAGGGTTACCTTCAAAATGCGCCCAAGGGAGGAATGAGAAATTGGAAAATGTGTTAAGCTAGAAGAAAATGGAAGCTTCACCTCTAAAATGCGCCTAGCAAGGGTTGTGAGTTGAATAAATTTTCTAAGTGCGGTTAAGATGAGAGCTCTACCTATGGAATGCGCCCGTCATATGAGGAGGAGTTATGAATTTTTTCTAAGGCAAGTAAATGGAGGCTCCCCCTCTAGAATGCGCCCTCAAGAAGGAAGGGACTTAGAAAATATTCTAAGTTATGAAAATTGCAGCTGCATGCCCCAAATGCGCCCAAGGTAGTATGAGGGCTTGAACAAATTTTTCTAAATCTTGAAAAATGGAAGTCCCCCCCTCAAAATGCGCCCAGCTTGCAAGAGGAGGCAAGGTAAAAAGTTTCTAAGTATGAAGGGAATGAAACCGCACTAGCTAAAATGCGCCCAGGCATGAAGGGGTCAAAGAAGGGAAATTGTTGAGTATTGAAAACGAAAGGGGACCCTCTAAAATGCGCCCTCCAGCAAAGGTAAAGTATAAAAACGCCTAAGGCATCAAAAATAGAAGCATAGAGTGGTAAATGCGCCCAAGGCGATGTGATGGTGAATAGATTCTAAGGCATGGGAAATGCTCAAAAAGCATTTGTTAGGAAATGCGCCCAAGGTGAGTTAATGAAAGTTTTAAATTTTCTAAGGCATTTTCAAAGGTAGAATGAAAAATACGCCTAGGGGGTGATGTTAAAATTTCCGGAGGCAAGATCAAATGCGCCCATGAACAGAAGGGAATTTCTTCAAGAAAATCAAGAAAATGCCAAGGCAAAGAAAAATGGAGATTGCAAGCGTGGAATTCGTCCAAAATTAAAATGGAATAAACCTTAGCAATTTTTATTATTTTTCAAAAATAATAAAAATTAAACTTCCCCCTTCGTTTGGGTACACATGAAAATGATGATTTCTGAGGGGAAATTTCTTCTGGGTATTGGGCATTTCTCACTAGGAGATGATTTAAATCTTTTCTACACCTTGCTCATGTTGTTTCGACGGAGATCTTTGCATGGCGCCAGTTTAATGATTTTCCTAGGCGAAAATAACTTTTCTAAGGCAGAGAAATGTTCTTACAAAAATGCCTCGGCTGGTGATGTCAAATGAATGCCTAGATTACAGTAGATGGAATTTATAAAGCAGACAAAATTGTCTAAGGAAAGGAAAAATAAAGCTCAAGAGGTCGAATACACTCATAGGGTAGAGATGAATTCATCCAAGGCATAGAAGAATTTGAAGATGAAATGAACCTAGAGCATCAAGCATTCAGACGTTGGAAAGTTATAAGTTTGCTGGAAATGATGAATTCTATCAAGATCCGGAGATCAATCAGTCAGGGAGTTTGTATTATAATGTTCTGATGCTCTTCTTTTTGTTCGTTTTGCAAGAAGAAGATGTTGGAAGAAATGGCTAAGTGTCGCGACAAAGTACATTCGTGGCACATTCGTCGCATGATTTTTTGGTTTCTCCACACTTGTCATACATTCATTTTAGAGTACATTTTCCATATTTCCTTTATTGTTGAATCTACCATATGTCCTGTTGTAATTCCATTTCCTTCTGCTATACAGACTACAACAAACTCCCTCCCTGTATGCCTTGCCACTGTCATCGTACAGTTAGTGTCATTTCATTTCATCTCATGGTCACTACCATCCATCGTACCACCTCCTTTGTTTGGTTGTACGACCCACCAAACTGCATATACCATATGATTGGAAGATTTAACTCCAACTGTCATACATTCTTCATCATAGAGTCCATCTTATGACCGCTTAAACCTACCATTGTGCCATTTCTTGAGTGTGTCGTACAATGTAATGTCCCCTTCTTAGTAGCCACTCATGGTGATCACTTAGCCTTTTAATTCCCGAAGGCTAAAGGCAAATTTAGGGAATGCTTTACTTAATTATTTAATATTGCCTAAGTGACAAGTTAATTTTAAAAGGTGATATTAAGTAATTAATAAAGCAAGGTTAAAGTGACTTAAGTGAAATATTTAAAAATGAACTTTATAAAGTCACTTTATATTTGTGAGCGGGAAATTAAGTGGGGAAATATAAAAAGCAAAAAAGAGCTCATTTCTCACATTCTTGGATATTAATTTTCTCACTTCAATTTGGAGAGCCTTTGGAGGTTTTTCTGGCTGAGGGTTTTAGAAACCCTAGAGCACCAGTTTCAGCAGTGCAACCATCTACCCTAGCTGGAGATTGTTGAGGAATCCATTCAGGGTTTCTACAAGAGCACTATTGCAGTTTCGTGGAGCATTTTCAGTGGCAAAGTGGAGATTTAAGATTACTGATAGCTGAGTGTTCTGACAAGGGGTTGTGAGCGAATACACTTTTTCATCTGCTGAGCACCATACACATTGCTCAGATTACAATGATAGGCGTATGGGTTGAGAGAATGAATGAGGACGTGCTAAGCTGAGGTCTCATGAGTTATACGATAGCAGTGATTGGCACTTGCTTGGACACCATCAATATTATTGCTGAAGTCGTGCATATACTTGTGACCGGAGGAAGACAGGGAAGACGTGTGCATATCTGGTAAGGCGAGTAGACTGGAACCTGGGCATGTGAACTCAGAACCCTAGTTGTATCGAATAGCTCCTTTTCCTATCTTAGAGTATTTATACGCTGGAGCTAAAGGTCAGGAAATAGTGACAGGAGGGTCGACTTGATATTGGAGAGCTGAATGTGTAAGTTGGGGGAGTATACAGGCTTGCTGGAGTCAATACGAGCTTCCTCAAACCTGGATGTGGTTATAGCTGAGTCTCAGGCCTTCTTCCTAGTCGTTCACATCAATCTTCAGCAAGGTCTCTATTCTATTCCTCAAGGTGAAATAACATCAGGTCTGGAAACATAATTTCGTCCCTGTACTGCTGAATGCTACTCATATTATTGACTGTCTCTAATCTGCAATACTGTTGTTCACTTTCTGGGTGATTGAGTGTCTCATTTCTGCTGTGAGTAACTCAGAAAATACGTTGTTACAGCTGGTAGAGTCTATTAGTTGTCTAGTCTGTTCTAAGTGGTGTAATCTGGAGTATACATAGGTCAGTTTGGAACTTCTGAGTGTTTCTCTGCTTATTTCAATAATGTATGAAACTCAGTATGTGGAGATTATGGGTCTGAAAATGTATATTTGAATATGCAATGTAAATTAGGGGATTGCATTTCAGATTTGTGATACCAAGTTTCTGTTTACTTCGCCTTCATGTTAATGGTTGTAATGCATGCAAAGAAATGAAATGAATTTGTCAAAATAGAAGAGCCATCAAACGAGCCAATTGCATAAACCTAAACACCATTCTGGCAAGGAACTTTACATACAATCTGTTTTTATTGTAACATTTTGTTGTCATACAACTCTGCAATTCCTTCGCCTTACAACTACAACTTATCCTCATTTGCAATTCCTTGGTCATATAGTCTATCTTCAACAACAATTCATCCTTAGCAGCATCGTGTGTAGTTGGGTGCATAGTTAGGCAATTTCAATTTTATGCAATTGGAGGGAAAATTTTCAAATCGGTTGCTATAACTGTTTCAGCACACCAAGTAATACCAAATTTAATTGTGACTTGTGCAAATTTGTTTCCCAATACTACATAGTTGAAAATTTTCAATCTTCATCGAGAATAGTGATATAATAGAGCTCGGAACTGTCATCATCCCCCAAATACTCGTGGAACAACGAACAAAAAGGAGGAATGACACGTAGAGAGAGAGAACAAAAAAGCTTTTGGGTCAACATGGAAGAAACCTAAATTTCTCGACGCCTTGCATCGTCCCCAAAAGGAAAACACATTAAAAATATAAAGTTTACGACATATAGAATAAAGGTACAAATAGAAGAATGTCACGACAGATTCGTTTCCGTTGTATCCTTATGCCAATGGAGCAATAAGGGTCATCCAAAAAAAATCACATACATAAAGGTACGCCAAGTAGCACAATACGGGAGATCACATTACATGCAAACAAACATAAATAACATAATAAGCAAACATGTAGTATGTCACATGTGAGCTGACCTAGAGCAGGTTGTCTGCATCCCAATCTTGCTCATCTTAGGCAGATAACTAGCCAAGAGGCCTACAAGTGTTGTACTAGGAGCATCACCAGGTGCAACATGTGGTGGGTCACTATCATTAGGAGGATCATCACGGTTGCCCCCATCTAAGTTCATAGAAGTGGAAAATAATAAATTCAACTTATTTTGCAAAGGGATCCTAGGTCCTAAGTGTAAAGAACCTAGGATGCAAATGTGGCCTTTTTCCAAATTTCATTAGGGTGTAGATGACGAGGTGAAAAGATTTTCAGCCCTAATGGTGAGCCAATCAGACTTGAATCTACATCTAGTGGGGGATTAGAATGCATTGAAATATTTTAGAATGATTCAACTAATGATCCTATATGCCCTAATACATAAAATGCAAGATCCCAACAACTGACAGAGAGAAGCAACAATTTGCAAGTGGATCTAGGAAGTGTAGAGGACAACAAAACTACTCAAAAAAATTGGTTTTGATGTGCCTACAAGGACTCATTTGCCCAATGAAGAATGGGTCTTTGTACAGGGGTCCTACTCAATTTTCTGGGTCCTTTGGTGTTGGATCTAAGCTTCTATTTTCCACCTTCAAATTTTTCCGAATGTCGGAAATGAATTCTGCAACTAGTTTCCATAGGTTGACAAGAATGATGACAACAAATGCAACAATGCAAAATTGCTCTTCAAGGTCTCTTCAATCCTTCTTCAACCTATAATTTGCACATACACAAAGAGGGAAAAAAATTTGTGCCATATAGGGGTTTGCCTTAGTCAAACCCCGTGAATAGTGTTCCCACTTTCACAATGGCAATGGCAATGATGAAAACCTTAATGGAAAGGAAGGAAATGATGAATGAACAAATTGTTGCAACTCACCACCCTTCAATAGCTTTTTTTGAAGAACTGAAGACATAGACATCACTTCAAGGGAATTGGATCTTGCTTGCTTGATTTGCTTGAATGCTTGAATGCATGAAGACCTACAACACTTGTTAGCCTTCACAAGACAACATGAACACACATAAACTTTGACATGATGTTAGGATCTTGATTGCTGCTATAAATGACTGATAATGCTGCTCTTGAATGCTCTTGACAATAATATTTGCTCTTGAGTGCTAGAAGGTGTGTGTTGCCTAGATTGTTTAGATTTCAAATGGTAAAATAATTGTATTTATAGGTGTTTATCCAATTTCCCGAAAATTAGATTCCAAAATCCGACACTTGCAACTTGAATTTTGAATGTTAAAATGCCGCCAAAAACATATCCAAGAATGGGTTCTGTTGTGACCTTTTTCACACATCGCCCCATTCAAATGGGGACCCCCAATTTTTGCTCCATTTTGGTCTTTTGGCTTTTGTTTTTTGTCTCTCTCTCTCTCTGATTTCTCTGTTCTTCTGGGGATGTATCTGTATTTGACCTAATTAGAAATTTTGGCCGAGTCTGAAGGGAATCTGTGAAGTTAGGGTTTTCAGGCTGGATTAAGATTAAATCAAGTTGATAAATTGACAGCTAAGCTTAACATTGCTTCCAGGAGGCTCCCACTGAATTTTTATCATGTTCTGACGACTTACTATTTTTAGCAAGTGTTCAATCTGTGAGCTTTTCATCAGGATTTCGGGATTCTAACTACTTCAACACATTTAGGCAGCTTCCAAGGGCCTACGCATGAAATTTGAGCTGATTCAGACAACTGGCTATTTTTAGCAATTCTGGCTTCACGAGCTATTTTCAGGGCTTCAACATACAATTCTCCGATAAATGACAGGAGAATTGATCTGGGTTTTTCTAGACCTTCACGATGGTGTAACATGCAAACCGAGATGGTGACTTTCAGAGTTCAGCCTTCGGAGGCTATTTTTAGGATTTGCATGCAGAGATTTTCAGTGCATGTCCGGATATTCCATGTGGGTTTTGCGAGACGTTCGCAATGATGTGACATGCAAGCAGAACGGATCAGTTTTCAGGGACTTACTATTTTTAGCCAGTGCCCGCATGTCGACCAGTTTTCTGGGTTTTTCTGGGTTTTTTGAGATCCCACGGGCACTGTGACATGCAAACTCGTCCGACATCCGGTTGACCACTTTCCGGACACTTACTATAAATAGCAGTGTCATCCCAGCAGCTACCCACCACTTCAGTTCAGCAAGCAGAACGACATATAGCAAAAATCAAGTCAAACAGAGGTCATTTGAGGCACATGCAAGTCAGATTAGGGTTTCCTACTTCGGTGCCTAAAAAGTAGGGTAAAAGGCCATAATTTCGAAAAACGAAGATATCCCATTGCGATCAGCATCCTTCAGGCAATCTACTGGTAAAATTTGGGCGCAATCCGAGCACTTACTATTTATAGTAAGACACCTCCAGAACGCGGCTATAAATAGCAGGTTAGCACGAGAGGCAGGTGTGAACAGGGTCATCAAGTGATGAGGACCACGTGGTGAAAATTTCAGGTCAATCAGAGCTACAGAAGTCAGGCAACTTTGGAACTTACTATAAATAGCAGGTGGCTATAAATGGCAGGTCAGAGCATGGGACAGGCAAAACAAGTTCATCAAACTACGAGGATCATATGGTGAAATTTTTTGGCAGAACGAAGCTATAGAAGTCGTAAATCAAGGGACTTGCTAAAAATAGAATGCAAAAGCAAGGGCAGGCAGAGGCATGGAAAATGTGAGCTTGACCCTCTAAATGCGCCCTTGATGGAATAATCAAGGCAAAAATTCTAAGTCAAAATCAAAGTTCATCCTATGAAATGTGCCCTTGTGCTGGAGGTGGCTAAGAGAAATTTTACAAGGCAAAATTAAGAGCTCACATGTCAAAATGCGCCCTCAAGTAGAAGTGGACCCCTTGAAATGCGCCCAAGGTAGCTTGCTGGTTGAAATAATTTCTAAGGCATGAAAATAGAAGTAGCCCCCCCTAAATGCACCCTTAGAAGGAGTATGAGGTAAATAAGTTTAAGTGGAGAAAAGTGAAGGTGGACACCCCTTCCATATGCATCCAAGGAAGATGATAGAAGGAGATGTCAAAGGCGTGGGGAAATAAAAGTAGAAGACCTCAAATGCGCCCTCAAGCAAGGCCACTCAAAAAGTATTCTAAGTCACAATAATGAAAGCACAAGGTGGTAAATGCGCCCAGCAAGTGAAGCTGAATTGAGAATTTTCTAAGTAAAGGAAAATAGAAGCACAAGGTGGTAAATGCGCCCAGCAAGTGAGGCTGAATTGAGAATTTTCTAAGTGTTGAAAAATAAAAGCACAAACCTCTAAATGCGCCCTCTAAGGAAGTATGAAGGCAAGACTTAGAATATTTTCTAAATATGAGGGAAATGGAGGCTCATGGGGTAAAATGTGCCCATCATAAGGAGGAAATGACAAGTTGAGAAATCTCCAAGGCATTGAAAATGAGAGTTCAAGGAGTCATATGCGCCCAGAGTAAGGAGGAGATATAAGACTTAGGAATTTGTCTATGGCATTAAAATAAAATGCCACTGAAGGGAATACGCCTAGAGAGAAGGAAATGTTGAAGGAATTTCTAAGTTAGAAAATGGAAGTAGAAGACTTCAAATACGCCCCAAGGAAGTTGGGACTTGAGAAAAGTTGCTAAGTGTAAGGCAAAATTTTAAGGCGTGAAATTGCTTGGGAAACGAAGGTAAAGGTATGTGTTATGAAGTGTGCCCAAGGATGTGATATTTCAAATAAATTTTCTAAGGCATTTTCTAAGGGGAAATTAGAAAATACGCCTGGAGGAGGTGGTATAAAATCTCTAAGTGCAAGGTGATATTCTCCCAGATGCAGGAGGGAATTTCTTCAAGGAAGCATGAAAATACTAAGGCAGGAAAAATGGAGATTACAGGCGTAGAATTCCTCCAGAGTAAAAAAAACGGGTGAACCTTGGCAATTTTATTATTTTCAAGATAATAAAAATTAAATGTACCCCTTCGTTTGGATACACATGAAAACGATGATTTCTGAGGGGAAATTTCTTCTGGGTATTGGATATTTCTCACTGGGAGATGATTTGAGGTTCTTCCACACCTTGCTCGTGTTGTTTCGGCAAGGATTTTGGCCTGGCACCCATTCAACAAAGTTCCTAAGGCTCAGATGGATAAATTTTCTAAGGCATCGAAAAGGAAAGCAGAGGGGGTCAAATACACTCACGGGGAAGAAATTTGTCTAAGGCATGAAGGAATTTGAAAATGAACTGAAGCTCGAACATCAAGCGTTCAAATGCACCCCCCAAGGTGAAATATCTTCTAAGGCACAAACTCCAGGCAAGGTGGTGGATACACCCATGATGAAAGTTTGCTAGAAAAGTGATGAATTCTATCAAGATTTGGAGATCAAGCAGTCAGAACATGGAAATAAGTTAAGTAAAGTGAATTTAGATTATAAAGTGTTCTGATACTCTTCTTTTGTTTTGCAGGATGAACGTTGAAGCCAAGGCATGAGGACTTGATGAAGCTAGACAACGTTGCAACTTTGGAAACGAAAGTGAAGATTTGTCTAAGGCACTAAGAACGTGATGCAAAAGAGGCAAATGCGCCCAAGGCAATGGGCTAAAGAAATATGAAAGTTGCAAGGAAGAAGTGCATCCTGGAGTCAAAGCAACAGGAGGGCCGAACAGGAGGAATTCTTTGCTCATCACTTTCATATCAACCACGTACTCGCCTCTCCTCCTAACGCAACAAAATTGGCAGACAGACAGTGGGAACGCGTTTCTGGACGAGAATCTTCTAGAGGAAGAAAGTGGGCATTAATTGCAGATAATGGTTCCTGCAGAGGAGTGGAGAATATTCTGTGCATTCATTGCCCCACTCCTCTTTGTGGCGGTTTTTAGGGCAAGAACCCTAATTAGGGCATATGTGGCTCGATCTGAGCCCTTTATTGTAATTCAATCTAAGCCGTCCGTTGGACTGGGCCAACTATAAAAGGGGCATCCCCCCTCATTTGTAACTAAGTAGATATTAGATTGAGAGTAGAGAGAATAGAAGTTAGAATAGATAGAGTTAGCTTAGAAGATAGCTTAGTTTGAAAAGGAAGGAAAACTTTCCCTTTGAAAGTTTTGTAAGAGGTTGTTGTGGAAAACTCTCATAATACAAAGGTTTATCATTGCATGGTGGTTCTATCTTTTGTTGTGAATAGCTAGCAAGGCCTTTTCGTCTTTCCAATTCAAATTGATAGAGTAGAGTAGACTTTATTTTATGCAAATCGTTGTTAATTGTGGAATGTGGCATCGTGGTTTGAGCATATCTTCTTTCATCCATACCACTAGCGGGCTTGCTGATGGTAAGTTCGCCTTGTGTGGTCAACTTGAATATCAGTACCTAACTTCGGTTGTGATTCGTGTGTTCATTTGCGTCGTTGTGACGGAGTGCACATGTTGAATCACAATTTGAACATCTTACTCATCCTTTGAAGATTGCACCAACTTTGTCAGAGTTGTCCGAAGGGAGACGAAGCAAAGTCTGGTTTGAAGACTGTTTAAGCCGATCCTCGTCCTCCACCCCCTTTAGGAATAGATGGTAGCATCTCTAATCCTTATATCCTTTTACATTCAGCATTATCCGGTTAGTTTAAGAACCTGAGCTTCATCGACAAATTTCCCGAAATTTGAAAATCCTTTCTTCTGAATGAGCAACTCACATAAGTCCCCTTGGAATACCCAGCAAAACACATCAACCAACTGAGTCTATTTGCGATAAAAGGAACGTTGGAGTCGAACACATGAACTTTCAAGCAATCTTAGCATGTGGGACACTTTGATCAAGAAAGAATAGAGTGACCGTTGGACAACTTTATTCTGTGCTGGCGTTGTCATAAAAAGCACGTCAACAGGTCCTAGCTCATAAAGGGGACCCATTCACCCTTGGGCGAATGGGTCCAGGCCCATATTTCCAAGACACTCAGTTTTGGGGGCAACAAATGAGTTGTATGCATTTATTCAATGCTTGATGTTTATTGAAAGACGGGGCAAATGAGCTCCAAAATACATAATTTTAGGTCATTAGAGGGTCAATTAAACTCAATAATTTAGGGGGGCCAAACCATAATGTGAAATTGTAAAGGTATACCATTTTCTGCACTAATGCTTCTCCACACAACTCTTCTTGAGAGTAGACTGTCAATATGGCTGAAGTCTCAGATAAATCATGTCTCCAACCTCGAATACATGCTCAATATAGTGCTGATCAACATACAACTTTTGTTGATTTTGGGCATGTTGGAGATTGTCTTTCAAGGATTTCAGAATGTCTTGGCTTTGCTGCAAAAAATCCTTGGCTTGGGGACCTCTACTGTCACCAAAAAAAGAAGTCAATGAAACTAAGGGGCTTCGTATCCATACAAATCCATGAATGGAGACATCTTGATGGACATGTAATATAAAGAGTTGTAGCAATATTCGCCCAAATGGAGCCATCTCACCCAAGCTTTTTGTTGACTAGAAACATTATTCCTGAGATACCCTTCTAGCTATTTGTTAACAATCTCGGTTTTCCCATCAGTTTTTGGGTGATAACTGGGGCTTGGGGTGAGCACTATACGACTCAATCTGAAAATCTCTTGCCAAAACATGCTTAGGAACTTCTTTTCCCTATCACTCACAATATTCTTGGGCAACCCGTGCAATCTGAACACTTCTCTAAAGAAAAAATCAACAATCTGAGCTGCTGTGAATGTTGTAGAAATGGCAAAGAAGTGTGCAAACTTCATCAATCTATCAACAATAACCAAAATACAATCCCTCCTTGCACCTTTGGCAAGCCCGTAATGAAGTCCATGGAGATACTTTCCCATTTTTGGTTGGGAATGGGCAGGGGCTACAACAAGCCTGCAAGAAAAGGATGCTCATTCTTGTTCTGTTGACATATTTGACATTCTTTGACATAGCGAAGGACCTCATCCTTTAGCCCCTTCCACGAGAACTTCTTTCAAATCTATTTGTCAGTTTTGAAGTAACCTTGGTGACCAGCCAAGGGAACACCATGGAATGTCAGAAGTGCCTTCATCTTGAGCTTTGATTCGGGCACCAAAAAGATCATTTCCTTGTACAAGATCAAATCATTCACCAACTTGTACCTCTCATCCTGCAAGGTACCTTCAACTATGCTGGTGGCAAAGGAGTTCTTGGCATACTCGGCGAGGATCTGCTCCTTCCAATCAGCTGTAATCTCCATCAAAGAGCTCAAATGTGGCCTTATGGACAAGGCATCGACCACTATGTTGTTCTTCCCTTTGACATATTCTATGTCAAAATCGTAAGCTTGGAGCTTACTGACCCACTTCTATTGTCTGTCATTGAGGTCTTTCTAATGCAAGAAGTGCTTGAGACTATTATGGTTAGTATTCACAATGAACTTGCCACCAACCAAATATTGCTTGAATTTGGGCAAAGCGTGCATGATTGATAGCATCTCCTTGTCATATATGGAATGACCTCCACACCCCTGAACTTTCGGCTTTAAAACACAATTGAGTGCCTATCCTACATTAGAACAATACCAATCCCTTCTCCCGAAGCGTCACATTGAAGTTCAAATGGCTTGGAGAAGTCTGGTATAGCCAAGACGGGACATGAACACATGATATGCTTAAGCTGGTCAAAAGTCTTCTATGCCGAATTTGACCTAATGAATGCCCCCTTTTTGGTAAGATTCGTGAGAGGAGCAACCAACTGTGAATAGCCCTTCACGAACCTTTTGTAAAATCCACAAAGACCCAAAAAATCCTTCAACTTAGTGAGGTTTTCTGGTGGTGGCCAATCCAAAATGGTCTTGATCTCCTCTTGGTCCACGCTAACCCCCTTTGAACTGATCAAGATATTGGAGCTTGGTCATACCAAACTCACATTTGGATTCTTTGGCAAAAAAGGATTCAACTTCCATAATACTTAGAACCTCCTCCAAGTGTTTCAGATGCTCTTCCCATGACTTGTTGTAAATCAGGATGTCATCAAAGAAGATTAAGACAAACTTCCTTAGCTTCTTACTGAACACCCGATTCATACAAGACTGAAAGGTCGCAGGTGTGTTAGTTAAGCCAAAAGGCATAACTAAAAACTCATAATGCCCAAAATGCATCTGAAGGCAGTCTTCTCAATATCCTCTTCCCGCATTCTAATATGATGATAACTAGATCTAAGGTTTATCTTGGAGAAGTAAACTGCTCCATGTAGCTCATCAATCCTCAGAATTGGACACCGGTTCTTGATAGTCTTCTTTTTGAGAGCTCGGTAGTCTTTACACATGCACATAGTGCCATCCTTATTTTTAACCAAAACCACTGATGAAGCAAAAGGAATCTTGCTTGGGCGGATGTGTCCCATGTCCAAGAGTTCTTTGATGACTTTCGTGATCTCATCCTTGTGCCTTTTCTTGGCACCCTCTTCAAGTTCAATCACATGCTCAATTCCCCTTTCAGGAGGTCTCCCAGGTGGAATGCTGCCAAACACCTTTCTTTGCTTTGAGAGAAAAGCTTGTACATCAGGATGATAGCTCCTCTCTTTTGGAGGATTAGTAGGCATGACCACACATTTTGCTGCCCACTCCACTAAATCGTGCCGGATCAACTGTTCCATTCACTTGAATGAAACAATGCAAGAACCACCATTGGACATCCCCCTCAAAACCACCTTCTTCCCATTAGATGTGAACTTCAACTCCATGGTTTGAAGGTTTAGAGTGATCCCTCCTAGAGATCGTAGCCACTGGATGCCCAAAATTGCATCGGTGTCACCAATGCTTACAACGTAGAAATCATCTTTGACTTCATAGTTGCCCACTTGAATAGAAATATTTGAAATCTTTTGGCTGCAAGTGATTGTCAAACCATCAACCACCACGACTTTGAAACCTTCAAACTCTTCAATCTTGAGTCCTCTCTTGGCCACAATCCCTTCGTCTATGAAGTTATGAGTTGCTCCAGTGTCAATGAGAGCAACGATTCGCTACCCACACAAGACTCCTCGAACTCAGAAAGACATATTCTTTTGAAAACTGGAAAGTTGGGTAAATGCACTGTAATGTCCCCATTTTCCATCCCACCTATTAAATATTAATTAATTTAATTATTTAATGTTGCCTGGCAAAAAGCACAATTATAAAGGTAATATTAAATAATTATATTAATGAGGTTATAAAGTGACATCCGAAATATTTAAAAGATAATAAAGTCACCTTATAATAAAGTGCTAATTGATTTTGGCGGGAAACTTAAAAAGGTATTATTATAAAAGGGCACGAGAGCTCACTCTATCAGGAGGTGAAGATTATTTTATTGGAGATTGTTAAATTGTGGAGAGCTCAACTTTTTGGAACTAGAGGATGAAAACCCTCAAGTTCAAGTTTAGGGATTTGGATGAAAACCCAAATCTTCTTGTGGGAAAATTCAAAATGGAGTTCGCATTTGGGCATTAAGATTGATCAAGAAATTTTGTGGGTCTTCTCCAAAGACGAAATTTCAAGTTACCTAGGGTTTGAAGTATTTCAAGTTATTCATTGTCTGAAGATTTGCAGAATTAAGTATTTGAAGAGGTACAAATTGTGAGAGTAAAATATTATATTTGAGAGGTCAAATGGAGTCAATCCCAGTTTATAACCTTTCGCGCCATCTTTAACCTACATTTGGCAATTCAAGGAATTGTGTGAGTCCAAAAGCTTGTTATCCGCTAGCTCTGCGTAATCGTGGGCCCTTTTCTAAGAGCTGCGACCCTTTTTCCTACTATTGAAGGCATAGCATATTATATGATAGTTCACGTGACACTGTTTTCAATTTGAGCGGTCAACAGAGTCAATAATATATGACTCACATTGTTATTTGAAGGATTTGTGGGAATATTAATCGACCAGTTGGACTATATCAGGCTACGTGAATGTGGATGGGGACAATGTTGAAATCGTGGAATTTAAATTCGCAAGGATTACCAAAGATATTACAAGTAATGTAATTCATTTTATTCCTTGTCGTTGACATTACCATATCAGCCAAAGCTTACCGCAGACCTTTATGAAGTGAAGGAAAAATTAGGGGAATGCGATGGAAGTTGGAGTGCCTACGTGGAGTTTTTGAAGGTCAAAGGTGGTCAATCTGCAACCACATCACCTCTCCCTTACCTTGCACCTCACAAAAGCTTGTTGTATTTCCTTTTGGGAGCTTACGTCTCATTCTAAGATGAAGTCGTGGGTATTCTTGCTTCCGTACTCTCCATAGAGCTAGTACAAATTGGAGGAAGATAGCTAGTTAGTTGGACGTGAGTATATGCTCAGTCTAGGTGCGTGTTGTGGCTTCTCTAGTCTACCATGAATATTCTAAAGGAAGCTGTGACTATATTGAGAATTGTTGTGACTGTTTCCAAGTGCCAGGCAAACAGACTATTAATGTTGAATTATTCTTGCATATTCCCAGGTCAGAAGTGTATAAGATTATTTAATAATTTTAGACTGTTAATGCTGAAGTATTTTGTAATTCAGATTGAATGAAATCAATATCTTGCACATAATGTTTCAGTTGTCCTTAGTATTGGATTGAATGTAACATTTCATTTTATGTGCAATATATATATCAAAATATTATTATGTGCAAAGTTTGAAACTTCCTACACAAAGGCTCAACAATAGTTTGACAAAATGAACACATATGTCAAACTGGTAAAATTGTGAAAATATCATTACATTGCGAGAGGGGATATTGAAGTGGTATTAGAGATTAAGAACCTGCCATCCTATGGAGTTTTGTGTGTGGCATAACAGACAGTGGAATGATGCATACTTCTGGTAAGTCTATTTCCGAGTTGATAGAAGGACTCTCCGAACTTATGAAGGACCCAGACATCAAGGGGTACTATATGACAGTGGTAAAATCCAAACATAAGGGAGAGACTGAAAATAAAATATTGGAACCCAAGACAAATGAAAAGGGTTCTTTCAAAGGAAATATTTAGAAGGGCAACAAGAATGAGTTAAGGAAACAAAATATTTGTTTTACTTGCAAAGGGCCCTGGGAGCCTAATTGTTGGAAATGTGTCTCAACTTACTGGTGTAATAATGGCAGCAAATAGTGTTTAGTTGGTCTTTATCGGCAAGACAATTCATTGTCGACGTGACCTCAAATGGAGTCTTCAACATTGGACCGAAATCTTGGTCTGTTGGCGGCTTGTCGGCAAGAGATTCCTCTATCGGCGTGAGTTCATTTAGTGTCTCCTTGACATGTCGATGCTAAGCCGAAAGTTTCATGTCAGAGAGATTGTGGGTGTTCGGTGAGACATTGTGAAATGTCTCATCGACATCCGGAAGAAGTCTTGACCAGTCTTGTCGATGTGACTTTGACTGATCGGTGTGACTTTGACAAAAGTCTCTTAGACATTCCTGAAGAAGTCTTGTCCATTCTTGTCGGTGAGACTTGGGGTGTTTGGTGAGACTTTGGGAAACTTTCTTTGACAAAGGTTGTCACACCAATGATTTGTGGTGGGACCTGAGCTGTCAGGTGGATATCGATAGGTGGTTCAAGGCATGTTGACTTGGCCGTAAGGACCACATCGACAGGTGTGACCTTCATTGGTATGACATCCTCATATTGGTGAGAGACAACTTGTTGTCTCACCAATATGCCGATACAAGGTGAGCTTTATTGAGTGGTAAAGTGGACATCGGCAGGACTTGCTTCCATCAGTGGGTATGGTGTCTCCCTGATGTGACTGTGGACTTGGTCGACGATGTGCCATGAGGAGCTCATGTTGGTATGACGATGAGTGATCAGTGGGACATGGTCTCTTGTCTCGCCGATACTTCGATGACTGTTTGGTTTGGCGGGTATTACACTCGTCAGCGCGACTCGAACAGATCGGCGAGAGGTTTGTGGTTGTCTCATCAATGGGCCAATATGGTAACTGCTGTGTGACGGTTGGTTTACGGGATGGCCTGGGATGTAGAACGATTGGTGTTCTCTCTAAAAAATGCTGAAAATAAATTATGCAATTGTAACCGTGATTAGAGAGAGAGTGTTCGATGAGAGAACGAGGTTGATCAAGGAAATGTTATGCTGCCTGAATTGACATTGTAATTTGACATCTGAGAAGCACAAACTATAACTCTGTATGTGGACTTTGTTCACTGTAATACAAAGTGTTTTTGCTTGGTGTGGTGGGTTTTTCTCTCATAAGGGTTTTCCCACGTTAAATCTGGTGTCCATTCCATGTTTGTGTTAATTCTGTTATGATCTGTTATTCCTTTAATGTGCATCTCTAATGAACTGTAATTCAAAATTGTACCATATGTCTACGTTCTCTTCTTAGAATTAGCATTAGGAAAGTGTTTTTGCACCTCTGCTTTCCTTTCACTAATCACCTATGCAAAAGGAAAAAGGTGAAGAGGCTAGAGGAGGAGCAAATAGTCATAGAAGCAAAGATTTTAAAAGAGGAAATTGTTTCTAATGCTTTTTATGCTAAGGATGAAATTGAATTTTCAGGTGCTTCTTCCATTACAATTGAGTACATTGATTTGTAGGAGGTAGTAAAATCTGATTTTGCTTCCTCAACAAAGGAAGAGGGGGCTAATTCAATTTTATTCCAATAGAATGGCACAATGGCTTGTAATGGGGGAGAGACAAATGTTAGTACATGTAAAGGTTGCACGAGTCTCCTTATGGGGGGTTTAGAGATTGTGGTTGATAAAACTTGTGAAGACATGAACTCCTTTAATGATTATAACGTTGTACCATCATTTTTGCGTGAGGAGTACGAGATACCTTTTGGTTAGACAACCGAGTTTGATGATTCTATGTGTGATTCTAATGCTGTCCCATTTCTTCTACACGAAGAAAGCATGACATCATCCAATGAAACAGTGAAGTGGGATGATGATGATGACTGTCTTTGGAACTAATGCTGCCCTAGCTCCAAATCAGCAAGTATGCAAAGAGGTTACCATAGAAGAAGATTTTGAGGAGTCAAGTTCGTCAAAGTCAATCAGCTACTTCATCAAATGAATCCGATATTGTTCATAAGCCAAATTTGAAGAACCAACTGAAGGTTAGTGAAGACAAGATTGTAGCAGCATTATCACATTTCGATAACTCTCGCAAGTTGATTGAAAATCACCTTTGGAAGGGTAAGCTTGAGGGAGGGCAAAAAGGTTTAGAAGAGGAATCCTCTCATGTTGATCTACAGGCAATCAAAACAGGTATGGAAACAATGAAATCAAATTATTTAAATTTGCTTTCAGATTGAGATCATCTCCTCGATCTTGTTGTAATCTATTTAGATGCATTGAGAAGGAAAGAAGAGGAAGCTAACAATCTTACCTCTGAACTTGTGAATACTAAGAATTCCTTGGAGGCTACTTAAGTAGCCCTTCAAGAAGTAGAAAATCAGATTAAGGGGATTTGTTTAGAATTGAGTTTGGCACATTCTACATCAACCCAATCAGGAAATCAGAAATCAGTCTTCCATGACAGACCCATCCGAAGAATAACAACCTCACTCACAAATTATGGAGATTAAACAAATGGTTGAAGAAGTTAGTGAACTCCATAAGGGTGAGATATTGCATGAAGATTCTAGCAATCCCCATACTCAGATGATTCAACATGGTGATACTGATGGGAAGGTACTTCAAGAGTATGAACTCTTGAAATTGGAGGAGAAAATTTCACAGGAAAGTGCAGATTGCAGCCATGAGGTTAAGGCTTTGTTAGGTAATGCATATAATTTTCAGCATGTTATACCTCTTGGATTAGCCTTTAAGGATGAGTATTCAGCAAGAAAAGTGGTTAAACAATCCTTAGTTCGCTTTGATATGACATACAAGTTCATTGATATCTCATTTGGATAATTAATTTTGAGGGACAAGAGGGTCCAAGGGTAGGAGTTAAGGCATCGAGTTTGCAAGCAGTCAAGTGCACCCTGGAAGACATAAATTCAGGTTACTTGCATTTGCTTTCAGATAGGGATCATGCTATCATGTGCACGTGGAAGTTTTATAGAGCATTTGCAAAGAAAGAGGAACGTGAGGCCACTGCAAGGGCTATAATGATTGAACAAATCATGGATGGCAGCAGCAGCTCCACTATTACACATGAAGATAACACTTGGGTAGAACATGATGAGTGCGACTCAGCTGGGCCTGGTATGCAGATTGTGCATAATGGTGCAAACTTTTCATTCCATGATCTGCATTGTGAGACTCTTGATGATTACAATGAGGAATGAAATCCTAGTGTTGGTTCAAGATTTCCATCGGAGCTTGTGGATGCATTCCACTGTGATTACACTATGAGATATGCATACTCTTTTTCTTTCAGCCCGTTAATGTATTGATGTTCCTGTTGTGACCTTTTCACACATCACCCCATGCCAGATGGGGACCCCCTATTTTTGCTCCATTTTGGTCTTTTGGCTTTGGTTTTGTGTCTCTCTCTCTCTTATTTCTCTGTTCTTTTGGGGATGTTTCTATATTTGACCTAATTTGAAATTTTGGCTAAGACTGAAGTAAATCTGTGAAGTTAGGGTTTTGTTCTTCAGGCTGGATTGAGATTAAATCAAGTTGGTAAATTGGCAGCTGAGCTTAACATTGCTTTCGAAAGGCTTCCAGCAGGCTCCCACTGAATTTTCATCATGTTCTGACGACTTACTATTTTTAGTAAGTGTTCAATCTGGGAGCTTTTCATTAGGATTTCGGGATTCTAACTACTTCAACACATTCAAGCAGCTTCAGAGCATCCACACGTGAAATTTGAACGGATTCAGACAATTGGCTATTTTTAGCAGTTCAGCCTTCGGAGGCTATTTTCAGGGTTTAAGCATACAATTCTCCGACGCATGACTAGAGAATGGATCTGGGTTTTTCAAGACCTTCGCAATGGTATAACATGCAAATCAAGTCGAGGACTTTCAGAGTACAGCCTTCAGAGGCTATTTTTAGGGTTTGTATGCAGCGATTTTCAGCGCATGTCCGGATATTCCATGTGGGTTTTACAAGAGCTTCACAATGGTATGACATGCGAACGGAATGAGTCAGTTTTAAGGGACTTACTATTTTTAGCCAGTACCAGAACGTTGACCAGTTTTTTGGGTTTTTTTGGGTTTTTTTGAGATCCCACGGGCACTATGACATGCAAACTCATTCGACGTCCGATTGACCACTTTCCGGACACTTACTATAGATAGCAGTTTCATCCTAGCAGCTACCCAACACTTCAATCCAGCAAGCAGAGTGGCAAGCAACAAAAATCGAGGAAATCGGGAGCAGTTCGGGGCACATGCAAATCAAATTAGGGTTTCCACTTTTATAGGGGCGAGACTCAGAAATTGCCAGAATAAAATATCCCACCAATATCAGC
Source organism: Sequoiadendron giganteum (assembly GCA_007115665.2). NCBI lineage: Eukaryota > Viridiplantae > Streptophyta > Pinopsida > Cupressales > Cupressaceae > Sequoiadendron > Sequoiadendron giganteum. The sequence goes on along the minus strand of CM021106.1, from coordinate 160,996,113 downwards.
ATCATCCAAGCAACCTACTGGCAAAATTTGAGCAAAATCGGAGAACTTACTATTTTTAGTAAGTCATCTCAGGGCTATAAATAGCAGGTCTATGCCGGAAGTTGGTGTGAATAGAGCACTCAAGTTATCAGGATCAGGCATAGCAAGTTTCAAGTCAAACGGAGCTACTGAAGACAAACAACCTTGAAACTTACTATAAATAGCAGGTGGCTATAAATAGCAAGTCGGGGCAGAGGACTGGCAAAATAGGTTCACAAGGCAAAGAAGATCATATGGTGAAATTTTCAGGCAAAACGGAGCTGTAGAAGTTGAAAATTAAGGGAACTTGCTAAAATAACACAACTTGCTAAAAATAGAATGCAAAAGCAAGGGCAGGCAGAGGCATGAAAATTTTGCTAAGTATGGCGAAACAAAGGCTCATACCCTCGAAGGCGCCTAGCTAAGAAGAGAAAACTTCCAAGTCAAAAATGGAAGCAGCATGTTCAAAATGCGCCCAAAGCTACAAGGGGAGTGCAAGAAAAATCTAAGGCAATAAAATTTCCTCCAGCCTAGGCCAAATGCACCCTCAAAAGAAAGTATCATGTGCAAATGCGCCAAGAGGAGATGAAGAGTCATTTGAAAGGGGCGGAATTCCTTGTCCACATGCAAAATGCGCCCAACATGGAAGCAACATGGGCTATATGCGCCTAAGGAAGCTGAAGGGTCACTAGAAGATGGCGCTTTCCTTTGCAAATGGCAAATGCGCTCAAGAAAGGAGGTTGCCAAGCCAAAATGCGCTAGAGGGAGGTGAAGAGTCACCCAAGGCATAGGAATTCCTCATGACACCCTCATTTGTGCCCCCAAATTCCTCCTCTATGTGGCAAATGCGTCCAAGGTAAAAGGTAGTAGGTGAAAGTTGAAACGTTGAGTGGTGAATGTAAAAGCGCCAAGGTAAGGAAGTCCACTAGGTGAAATGCGCTCAAGGAAGGTGAAGGGTCACCATACGCCAAGGGGAAAAGAAATGCTAGGGATGGCGTGATTTTAGAAAGACCAGGGATTAGTTTTTTCCTCTTCACTATGTGAAATGCGCCTAGTGAGTGGGGAATTGAAGAATGAAAATTGCTAAGTAAGAAAAGAAAGTCTAGGCATGGAATTGCCTAAGGAATAGAATGGAAGTAGCATGAGTGATATGCGCCCAAACATGGAAGTTTGAAGTGTGAAATGCGCCCAGCAAGAGGGAAAATGTTTGAGAATTTTCTAAGTGTGGGAAAATTCCTCCTCACACCCCTAAATGCGCCCTCACTAATGAATGTTCTTCTAGCACACATCAAATGCGCCCCACAAGGTTTAGAAGGTGGATGGCGTGGAATGTTTCCTTCACACCACATGAAATGTGCCCATGAGTTCCTTGTCCACATGCTAAATGCGCCCAAGTATGGAAGCTTGGCAGGTGAAATGCGCCCAACATAGAAGGGTCACTTGGGAAAAGTTTCTAAGGCATTAAAATGGAAGTAGCATGTAGAAAATGCGCCCAAGTCTAGGAGAAGGGTGAGAAATATCTAAAATGTTGAAGTAGGCACATGAATATACGCCCAAGGGAGATGTAAGACAAGGGAGCCTAGGCGCGGAAGAATAAAGTGAAAATAAATACATGGGGTGAAATGCCGTTCATGGGTGATTTGAAATTAAAATTTTTCTAAGGCATTTTGCAAGGCAAAAAAAAAATACGCCTAGGAGGTGATGTTAGAATTTCCAGAGGCAAGATCAAATGCGCCCATAGACAGAAGGGAATTTCTTCAGGAAAATCAAGAAAATACTAAGGCAAGAAAAATGGAGATTACAGGTGTGGAATTCCTCCAGAATGGAAATGGAATAAACCTTAGTAATTTTTATTATTTTTCAAAAATAATAAAAATTAAACCCCCCCCTTCATTTGGATACACATGGAAATTATGATTTCTGAGGGGAATTTTCTTCTGGGTATTGGACATTTCCAATTAGGAGATGGTTTAAAACTCTTCCACGCCTTGTTCGTGTTGTTTCGACAAGAATTCTGGCTTGGCACCCGTTCAACAAAGTTCCTAAGGCACAGATGGATAAATTTTCTAAGGCATGGAAAAGGAAAGCAGGGGAGGTCAAATGCACTCAACCTCAGGACGAGTGGAATTTTATCTAAGTCACCAAGCTCCTAAAAGAAGGTGGGCAGGGCAAGTGAATGAAATTGCTAAGGTAGGAGGATGAAAACAACAGGATGGCATGCACCCTAGCACAATGGGCCCATGATAAAAGTTTGCTAGAAAATGATGACTTTTATCAGACATCAAGTAGACCTTGGAAGTCAGAACATGGGAATTGGGTAAGTAAAGTGAATTTATATCATAAGTGTTTTGATGCTCTTCTTTTTGTTTTGCAGGAGGAAGATGTTGGAAGAAATGGCTAAGTGTCGCGACAAAGTAGAGATGAAGAAAGTTGGTGAAAAAGTTCCCAAGGAAAAGCGGAATGGCAGTGAGGATTTGGCTAAAGACACTAAGAACGTGACGCAAAAGAGGCAAATGCGCCCAAGGTAGTGGGCTAAAGAAATATGAAAGTTACAAATGCATCCAGGAATTGAAACGATAGGAGGGATGAATGCGAACAACTGAGCGGACGAACTTTGGAGACGATCTTAGAGACTCTTTTACCCTCCTCCTAACGCAACAGAGTTGGCAGAGAAGAATGGTGGGAACGCGTTTCTGGATGAGAATCTTCTAGAAGAAGATGGTGGGCATTAATTGCTCGTAGTGGGGAGTGGAGAATATTTTGTGCATTTATTGCCCCACTCCTCTCTGTGGCGGTTTTTAGGGCAAAAACCCTAATTAGGGCATATGTGGCTCGATCTAAGCCCTTCATTGTAATTCAATCTAAGTCGTCCGTTGGACTAAGCCAACTCTAAAAGGGGCATCCCCCCTCATTTGTAATCTGTTATATTAGATCAAGAAACCAGAGAGTAGAGAAAATAGAACTTAGAATAGTTAGAGAGTTAGCTTAGACGATAGTCTAGATTGAGGAGGAAAGGAAGTTTTCCCATTGAGGACTTTGTAAGAAGTTGTTGTGAACACTCTCATAATATAAAGATTTATCATTGTTTGGTGGTTCTATTTTCTATTGTGAGTAGCTAGCAAGGCTTGTTCGTCTTTCCAATTCAAGTAGATAGAGCAGAGTAGACTTTATTTTATGCAAGTAGTTGTTAATTATGGAGTGTGGCGTTGTGGTTTGAGCATATCTTCTTTCATCCATACCACTAGCGGGCTTGCTGATGGTAAGTTCGCCTTGTGTGGTCAACTGGAATATCAATGCCTAACTTCGGTTGTGATTCGTGTGTTCACTTGCATCGTTGTGACGAAGTGCACATGTTGAATCACAATTTGAACATCTTTCTTATCCTTTGAAGATTGCACCAACTTTGTCATAGTTGTCCGAAGGGAGACGAAGCAAAGTCTGGTTTGAAGATTGTTTAAGTCGATCCTCGTCCTCCACCCTTTAGGAGTAGATGGTAGCATCTCTAATCCCTATATCCTTTTTACATTCAGTATTATCCGGTTAGTTTAAGAACCCAAGCTTCATTGACAGATCTCCTGAAATTTGAAAATCCTTTCTTTGAAGTTGAACGATTACGTAAGTCCCCTTGGAATACCCAGCATATTCACATCAACCAACTGAGTCTATTCGCAATAAAAGGAACCTTGGAGTTGAACGCATGAACTTTCACGCAATCTTAGCATGCAGAATACTTTGATCAAGAGGGAATAGAGTGACTGTTGGACATTTTATTCTGTGTTGGTGTTGTCATAAAAAACACGGCAACAGTTCCGAATGACACATAAGAGTGGGGTTGATGGTTGGTGTAAGGTGTTTCCTTCTATGGAAGGAGGAGACAAATCTTATGAGGATTTTGATTTACTTCTACAGGATGGTCTTGTTGTTGGGACACATGATATAGAAGCAAAGTTTGGGTGCTTTGGCATTCCAATTGTAATTAGAGTGGCGCAACAGGAGCCACCAAGAATCGAGAATGACAGACTCCCAATTTGTCCATGGGATCCAAGAATTTTAATTTTGGGTGGATTGCTTCACCGATTGACAAAACTTGATAGAGTCATGGACTTTAGTTGCATACAAAGGACATTTGTTGGAGAATTCTACAAGTTCATTTGGGATCCAGGTGGTTGGTGGACAAATGTAGTTGGTATGTTGCTCTGGCTTTCAGGTACTGTGGCAGTTGGGTTGGAATGCAGTTGTAGATTGCTTGAGGGCAAGCAATCTCTAGGAAGGGAGGACCGTAGTGTCCCAATTTTCCATCCCGCTTATTAAATATTAATTATTTAATGTTTTCTGGGAAAAAGTGCAATTATAAAGGTAATATTAAATAATTATATTAATGAGGTTATAAAGTGACATTGGGGATATTTAAAAGATAATAAAGTCACCTTATAATAAAGTGCTAATTGATTTTGGTGGGAAACCTGAAAAGGTATTATAAAAAGGCACGAAAGCTAACTCTATGGGGAGGCGAAGATTATTTTATTGGAGATTGCGAAATTGTGGAGAGCTCAGCTTTTTGGAGCGAGAGGATGAAAACCCTCAAGTTCAGGTTTAGGGATTTGGACGAAAACCCAAATCTTCCTATGGGTGGATTCAAAACGAAGTTCGTGTTTGGGTGTTCGATCAAGAAATTTCGTGGGTCTTTGTAATGTCCCTTCCTTAGGCAACTCATACTATAGCTTAGTTGGGAGCTTTACGAGCCTTTCAGTTTGGAGTTTAGTTGCTGAATCCAGGGATAAATTGGAAATATTAAAGTTTGCTTTAATGGAATAGTAAAAAGTGAATAGTAATAGAAAATTATAAAGGGAATAGTGAAAAGTGCCCCATCCTAGTAACTCAAAGTTGTTTTTAAAAAGTGGTCCTTTCTTTTGATGAGGAAAGACCCTCAAGATTATTTTATTGACTTTTATTAAAAAAAGCTTATGGGAGGTTATAAAGCAATATGTTGGGCTCACTTTTGGGCATTCTATTCTCATTTTGACAAAAGAAAATGAGAGCACAAAGCCTTGAAGGATTTACTCCCCAATTCAACAACACTTTGTTATTTCATTCAATGTAACCAAATGAGAGCACAAGGTGAGCTTATATAGAATTTAGGGCACTCAAATTCAAATTCTTTTTTCCTCCAAAAAGAGACACCCCATCTCCAAGAGAAAATATTTAATTTAACTATTATCTTCACTTAATCTCCTCAAACTTGGCGTCCACCTTAGGAATAAAAATTTGCTTTTTAAAACAACTTAAGTGACCATTTCCTAGGCGTTGAGCACAAGGGGGTCACAAATGAACTTTTACTTAAGTCATAAAGTTATCTTTTTAGAAGACTTAAGTAATGGTGAATAAATATTACTCCAAAAACATTTGAACTCACTAGAGCTAACACTAAAAACTAGTGCGCCGAATTGCTAGAGGAAAGAGGCCAAGACCAGGTGCTAAAAATAACACTTACTAAAAATAACAAATTATTAAAAATAGTGAGTCAAATATTCAAACTGGCTCAATCGGAATCAAAATAGAAATTACGAAAAATAGTAACTTATTAAAAATAGCCATTACTAAAATTAGCAATACTATTGACCAAGGCCCAGATAAAACCTAGAAAACCCGCAAAGCTCACTATTAACATCAGTATACTCCTCTGAACTGTTAGAATTGTGAAAAACACAAGCCACAACATCAAACATTGAAAAAAAACACCTTCCATGCAAGAGAATTGCAAACAATAATATGCAATATTCCTCAACAAGAAAAAGTTACAAAATGAACCTCAAGAATCTTCAAGGAAAACAAGAACCCTCAAAGGTTGAGAGTTCTATCAAAGGCATCAAAAGGCATATTAATACAATGAGGGTTGAGTGCCATATAGGAGCAACCCTAAATGATAAAGGGATTAGATCATGACAAGTGTCAACATCTGATGCAATGAGACAAAATGATCTAATAATAGCTCTCTAGTTAACATAGAAAATCACTTCTAAGTTTAACTTAATTATTAGCTAATGCATGATTACTCTAACAACCCCCTTAAGATGAACTTAGGGAGTAGTTAAAAACCCTAAAAAGAGTGCATGATGGGTATCGACAAACAAGGCCTAGTGAGGTACCCATGTACAAACAATCTAATCTCTCACAACTAGAGAAAATGATAAAACCACATGGAAAAAACTCCTCTCCAAAAGAGAGAAAGGCGAATGAAGGACTAGAAAAGCCTCCAAAACAAGTTAAGGTCTAAGAAGCCTCCAACCAAAACAATGTCCCAAAAAAGAGGAACATGTAGAACATCACTGAAGCACGAAGAAGTTATAGACTGTTGTTGAAAGATGATTGATATAGTGCTGAAATGAATAACATCCAGAAATAGGAATGCAAGAGTGTCCATATGGTAAATGCTCCATCTCACCGAAATGCATGAGTAACCAACCGTTTATGTACGTTGCATCTGCCTAGTACATAGAAACAATAACTAAATACATAGATCACTCAAAAAAACGAAACCAAGGAAGCATTAGCACCAACAGTAGAAACCTCCCCATAATGTGGAAAGGGAGAGCCAAGACAGGTACACTGAAACTGTGTGAAACCAAGAAGTGCATGTAGGAGAAACAACCTACAAATAAAAGGGTGTGCAAACTAAGACACACACACATGAAGCAAGAATCACTAGGATTCACTGTTGTCGTGGAAGGGACACTCACTTGACAAGGTGTGATGGCAAACCAAAGGCAAACATCAACCCCCCCATGGCACTTTATATCATACTACGAGTACAAGAGGTAAAGTACATGCAAAAGATGTCTACAATGCCCAAATAGGACAAAAACCTAGAATAAATATATAACATCCAAAAACAAGTCATCCCACGCAAACAAAATGTTTCCAGGAGCTAAGACGTCCAAGTAACTCACCAAAATGTGAAAACACAAAAATCTGAATAAAATGTACTTGAATAGAAATATGGAAAAATGACATGGATGGTTGTGAAGAGCTCTGAAAGATCATCTGAACGCCGCTAGGATCGTGAAAAACGAAGAAATAGGTCAAAAGTTATGAGTTCGGGATTGAAAACAATACCTTTGACTTCAATAGGCTGTAGAATGCATCGGCGGTAGAAAATAGTGATGAGACCCACACCACTGGAAAGTTGACAGAACTAGCTTTCCAATGATATCTCGTTCACCCAAATTTTGATACCGTATGCCCAAGTTATCGCCAAAAGAAAAACAACACCTCCTTTAAGGCCAAAGAGGGGACTTGGGGGCCTGTCAATCGTCGTAACATTGATGTTATGTTGACATTAGCAGAATATTTCGAGAATATTCCTTCTGTCGACAATAAAAATATGGTACCGGGAAAATGATCTATCAGAATATTCCTAAATCTGCTGGTATATGCTTGAAAATAGTCGCTGGTCGGAAGAGTTGTCATAGTGGGGAAATTTGTAGCACTGCGGAAAAAGGTTGAACACTGGCAAAAAAATAAAAACCGACAAGGAAGCCACCATCGGCCAATATTAAAAAAGGCTGTTGTACCTTGGGTAGGCTTATGCAAGCTTTAAAAGCCCTCTGTTTTTTTGTTTGAAAAAAAAAACTAAAATAAACAATTTTTAAAATGATTTTTTTTTCAATTTTTTTTTTTAAAATCCATACCTACGTCCGTATAGTACAGCCCCTATAAAAAAAAATTGCCTCAAAAAATATAGACAAATTTATAGTCAAAATTTGTTGATCGGCCTCCTAAATCCAACAGTGAGGTCCTTATCATGCCAAAATGCACCTTAAAATCGCCCAGTTCCACAAATTGCAAAAAAAGCAATGGAGAATCCAGATTTGAAGCCTGTAACCCTTGTTGAAGAAAAATATCAGAAATCGAGAAGGGGTTCGTTGGATCCACACTCTAAAACCATGTTAGAATTGTGAAAAACACGAGCCACAAGATCAAACAGCGAACAAAGACACCTTCCACGCAAGAGAGCTGCAAACAATAATATGCAATATTCCTCAACAAGAAGAATTTACAAAAGGAACCTCAAGAGTCTTCAAGGAAAACAAGAGTTCTCAAAGGTTCAAAATTCTATCAAAGGCATCAAAAGGTATATTAATACAATGAGGGTTGAGTGCTATATAGGAGCAACCCTAAATGATAAAGGGATTAGATCATGACTTATGTCAAATCTCATGCAATGAGACAAAATGATCTAATAATAGCTCTCTAGTTAACATAGAAAATCACTCCTAAGTTTAGCTTAAGTGTATGAGAATAATTTAGACTAATAATTAATTAATTATTAGCTAATACATGATTACTCTAACACATGCTGACATGGATCCTCAAAGGATCGTTGAATCCCCTTAACCCTTCCACATAGCCTACGGAAACTCCTAAAATAGGCTAATGGCCACTGAATAGCTTAGGAATGAAAAGGGAACATTACAACCGCTAAGCAACCACTGTGCCAAAAGCTTAGACTTGTGGTGAATGGCACCTAATTGGCATTAAGGGCTAAGTGATAAGGCACCACTAAACCTCCACAGGACACCAAGAGAGGAGACCTCGGGGCACAAGCACCAAGGTGGGGACCATCACCCACCGAAGCCTACGGGACATTATAGTCTACTCGCCCTAGAGTGTCTCGACGTCGAGACCTCGGCTCTAATACCAAGCTAAGCAACCATTGCGCCAAAATCCCAGACTTGTGGTGAATGGTGCCTAATCGACATTAAGGGCTAAGAAATAAGGCACCACCAAACCACTACCGAACACCAGGAGAGGAGACCTTGTGGCACAAGCGCCAAGGTGGGGACCATCACCCATAGCAACAAAAATCTTTTGGGGAAAAAAACGGCAAACGAAAAGTATAAGATTTTTTGAAAAAATGGGATTTAAAAAAATGTAAAAAATTGTAGAACAAGAGATAAAAACTATTTTTTTTGAAATTGAAAGGCATTAAAGAGCAAATAAAATAAAGAGTTTATGTAATGAGCCTAACCCAATCTAACTCAAAACACTTCACTCGCTGCCTTTGGAATTTTGTCAAACTATTTGCAAACAATGTCTGAATTTGCTGATATGAATTTCTGTTTGTCTTGCTATAAGTTTGTATGCTGCAATTGGTGTTTATGAATGTTTCTAAAGATGCAAGATTGATTAACAATGTCATAGAAATGATATGCTAACTATTTTTGACCTTTCCATACATATAATGGACTGAAAATGTGCATCTGCAGCAGCTAGGAGTTTTGACAAACATTTAATGTGCAACTTCCATATAAATGATCATCTACAGCAATAAGACATTTCTACAAACACTTTGCCTACAAGCTCAGGACTGAGACCATGCATTTACAGCAAAGGCATTACATCAAACATATGGCATGCAAACTTGTTTCAACCTTCTTATTTAAACTGAAATACTGATAAGTAATGGACTGATTACAAATGATCTTTTCTTGATAAGAGTACATCTACAATGCTTATATTGATTTTAGCATACTCGGAAATGCAAGCCCTTTATTTATAAGGAATTCTGGGAAAGTTGCAACAATAAATAATGCTGGTAAAGTGCTGTGACAGCTGCAAACTAATTAGTCTCCACCATAATAATGGCTGCAACCCACCAAGGAACCTTGAACCCCAAGAATGGAAGTGATTAGAGCCTTGTAACTTAGGTGTTTGTCTCCTTACTCCCACGCCCTGCTACTGATAGCAATACAGCCAACAAAGAATGAAGTTATGGCTACCTTCAAAGCCACGTGCTGAGAGAAAATATCACCAACGGCAAATAAATGAACTCAAATACTTGATTTCACAATGGCTGGGTGATTGCTCTTCAAACCCTTGTGTTTCCTGTAGATTCTCACTAATGATATGCACTAGTACTGTAGCAATCACTGTTCACGTGCACTGTAGCGGATACTGTAGCAGCCAACAATAAAATCTGGAAATGAAGCTTCAGTCTGATCTTTAATGGCTGCAATAATGAATCTTCAAGTCTGCAACTAATTAATCTTCAATAATCTTCAAACCCTTGATTAAATTCTCCAACTCTAAGCACAAATAGAACTTCTGGATGAAGTCCTACACAGGCAATAATTCGGTTGATCTCTCACAACCTCAAAATTGCATAAACAATGAAGATTCACAATCTCCAATGCTTTTGATGCTGCTGAAACCCTAGGTCTCAAGCTCAAACTTCAAGAAACTCACAAAGCAAAGCCAAATGATCATCAATAATGAGTTTGATTTTCTTTTTGAAACCTTTTATATCCTCTCAACTCTTAAGTGCCTTTAATTCCCTTTTGAAATCCACTTTTAGGGTTTTAATAAAACTTTATAATAACTCTTCAAACTTGGGCACTCAAATCCATAATATAATAAATGCACTTTAATATCTTTCAAAATGATAAACATGTGCACACTTTGACTTTATAAAAATATTTTAATATTCAGCTTCCAAATCATAATTCATCAATGCACTTTTAAGTCACTTAACTTGAGGGTCATGGCCCCATTGGATATAAAGTGCACATAAAACTTTATATTATGATTTTATAATATTTTATTATCATTAAAGAGACTTAAATGATAATAACTCCATAAATACTTATTATTTTTCCATACCGTTTGAACCTAGGAGTTAACCATTATGTCCGCTGTGCATCCCTGCTTTACTAAAAATAGTAAGGGTCCCTCTCTATCAGCCATTGATTTAAATAGTAAATCCCTCATTATCTTATCAAACCAATGGTGTAAGGGATCGACACTGCAAAAGAAACTTGTTCAGGTGCCTTGCTATAGATAGAAACCCTATCTGTCTTGAAACAGTCACTTACTATAAATAGTAAGTGTGCCAAACGGAGTCCAACAAAGGTCAAACCTGAACTCTCACTGACCACTGGAGGCGAAACAACCTCAATCACTGCCAATGGTGACCCCCTAACCGTCTGCTCTAGCCTACGAGGGTCAGGAATAGGCTAAACCATCCACAGTCAACATCATGCTAAAAAGGGGACATCATAGTTTAACTAATGAATTGTAGAAAATAGATTTTTGTACTTTATATTCATATTGCTGATTGCGTTACATTGCACATCTTTCAAACTCAAAGCATTACTTCACATTGCATAACCAATAACTAGATGTTGATAGATGACAAGATTTCAATTAGAATATAGTTTTTTACAAAGTCAACCTAAGCAGCTATGCAATTACTTCACATTGCATAACTAATAACTAGGAGCAGCTGCCAATTGCATTTTCTTGTCATGGCATTCCATGAGACCACATTTCTAAGGCATTTTTTCAAACAGTTCACTGCCTTGTCTATGCTACCACATTTTTCATACATGTCTACCAAAGCATTTTATCAAATAGTTCATTGCCTTGCTGTTGTGGCTAAAAGCCTAAAACAGGTGCTTTCGAACAAGCTATGGATGCTTTGAAAAAATCTATCAAAGCATGATAGTAAGCAATAGCATAGACAAGATAGTGAACTGTTTGAAAAAATGCCTCAAATATATGTGGCCTCATGGTGATGGAATGCCATGACAAGCCATAGACAAGGCAGTGAACTGTTTGAAAAAATGCCTCAAAGAAATGTGGTCTCATGGTGATGGAATGCCATGACAATCCATAGCAATTTGCTTGTCATGGCATTCCATTACCATGAGACCACATTTTTTTCAGGCATTTTTTCAAACAATTCATTGCCTTGCTGCTATGGCTAAAAGCCTAAAACAGGTGCTTTCGAACAAGCTATGGATGCTTGGAAAAAATCTATCAAAGCATAATAGTAAGCAATAGCATAGACAAGGCAATGAACTGTTTGAAAAAATGCCTCAAAGAAATGTGGTCTCATACTGAAATGTCTATGCTACCACTTTTTTCATACATGTCTACCAAAGCATTTTATCAAACAGTTCAATGCCTTGTTGCTATGGCTAAAAGCCTAAAACAAGTGCTTTTGAACAAGCTATGAACACTTGGAAAAAATCTATCAAAGCATAATACTAAATAGTAAGCAACAAGCTATGGTCATGGTTTCATGGTTTTTTTTCGCACAAAAATTAGTGCAATTTTATTTGCAGGTTTTAAACACATTTTTTGGCGATTTTGCAGAGTTTGAAACAGGAAAAAATTGTTAACCAAAAGGTCAACAACTTTTTCAAAAAATCGGGGAAAAAATCGTCCAGCTTGCTGATTTTTTAAAAATCGTGATTAATCAGGATGTTTTGTAGATTTATGCTTCTATGCCATCACCCACTGAAGCCTACGAGACATTGCAAGATCAGACTTATGAGGCATATGATATTGTTGCAGGTCTGATACAGGGCATAATGGTTGTTGGTACAACAGGTGCAACACGTACAAACTTATAGAAAACTCATGTAAATCACCAAACTCCAAACAGAAGATAACACAATATTAAACACACCAAAAACATGTCAAAATACATAAAAAATCTCTATTGAAACAGTAGCTAGAAATCAAACTCAATGTTGCAGTACATTTGCGAATTCAAGATGAAATCAGCAAATCCAACTAGGAGGGTTTTTGTCCCCAAAATTGGTATTCCAAGAGGGGTTTCGTCTTCAAGAAATATGAAGAACTCAATTCTTGCTTAGAGCACGAGAAAATAAAAGAACAGTAACTCTTCTCAAGACCCAACCTCCTTTTATAACTTTTTTGCTTTTTCACTACTTTTTTGTTTTTTCATTGTTTTTTTTTTTCGAAAAATGTTTTTTCCTTAGTAAAGTAATATAAAGTGTCTTTACAATTGATTTTCAACACCTTGAGCCTAGCGACACTTTATTTGCACACTTAAAACACCTTTTAAATAATTAAATGTAGGCTGCCATTTAAAATGTTAAAAAGTTCGACAATTTATCTTAATTACTATATTATTTTCCCTTTTCCAATGTCAATTAGCTTATGGGAAACTTTGGAAAATAAGCTAATGGCCAAATAATTGCTTATGTGTGAGAAGGGGCATTACACATAGGGACTGAAAAAACTAAATTTGATTTAGGCTGGTTGTGTGCCCAAGAGGCGTAAGATTGTACTTCCCTTTGAAGATAGTTGATAAGTCAATGCTTTATCTCACTTTTGCTAGAGTTGCATTTCCAAGGGTGAATACTTTGTCCTATATTTGTGGTGTTGTTGCTCTTAATTTCTGTTACGCTCATTGTTAAATTTCTTATCTAGAAAGTAATCATTAATTCTTGATTTAAGATCTGTATGTGATGACTAGTGTATGGCATAACTATCTCTTGTTTATGGATCATACTTTCACAACTCCTATGTCAAGCCACCAATGTAGTCGGTTGTAAGTAATTAATTTTGTTTTAGTCATCCAAATAAGTAAATAAATAAATAAATGTTATTGTATGCAGCAAATGGTAATTAATGTGTGTAATCGGGAATTCGTCTCTGACCATGGATTAGTTGTATCATGTAGTTAGTGACGGTTGGTGTCTTCAACCAATGTCGGCGACTATATATGTCATAATTTACTTGTAGTCGGGAACAACACAGACTTTCTGGATATTGTACTTATTGCTATTCATGAACGAAAATACTACTTGTTCTATGCCTATGCATTCGCGAGTACTTGATATGTGTATTACTATAAGTTTTTATTCTTGTTTACTCTGTCAATCAGTCAAGTTACTTCTGTGAGTAAACATTTGCCATCGCTAGGGAACGAACCCGGGTCACCCGCGTGACAAGTAGGAAAACTCACCACTATAATACAATTCTCCATTGAATTATGTAAGTTATCCACAATGTGCACTGCCCCCCCTATCGCCAATGACACACCTTTTCGTCCTAGGGTAATTTTACTGCTCAATCTTCTTTAAGTCCTCATGGTCACTCAGATATTTGATCAACAACCAGCCATCTTTTTGACAAATGAAAACAATCGGAATGAAATCCTAATTGGAGAAAAAACAGCAAAAAGAATGCGATTGTGATCATTCTTAACACCATAGAAGCATAAATCATGAAATTAAGTGACAATAGGGATTTTCGCAAGAAATCTACCTTGGTAATTTTATAATTGTTGGCGTAAGAACTAACACCTCTGGAGTGTGAGTTTGTACGTACAGCTATGCACACTATGTAATGAGTGCTCTTCAAATTAGGAGGGGAAGCTCCCTCGTTGTGCTAGAATGCATGAAATAGAAAACTAAACTAATGTCCTATCTTTTGTTCTTAGCTGGTAGAGGCACAAGGTTTAAGAAAACCTAGAACGTTGCAGCTAAGTATTTTCTGGTTTCGCAGATCATCTAACTACAACTAAGCTATCTTCTTTAAAATCTATCCAATTTCCTCAAGAAACAAAGCATGAGGAAATGGAGCAGGAATGTATTGTACGATAAACTCCAGCTGCGGGCTCACAACATGAAGGCAAGGGAGGCGCAACTATTTGCTAATCTAGGAAGAAGTTTATTAAAACAAACAAATAAATGGTAAACCTGGTACAGCTTCACAACATGAAGGCAAGGTAGGCGCAACTATCTGCTTGGCTGAATGAGTCTACTATAACACATCAAACAATAAGCTTTAAGTACAGTTTTGCAACATGAAGGCAAAGTGGGCACAACTATTCGCTCTTCTGGATAGGCTTATGATAAACAAAACAAAAGGTAAGCAACTGGGACAGTAGATTGTATAGACGCAATACGCATGCAATAACGATCAAACCAGCAACCCCATTTAACTAAGATCGAATAAACACCATAACAATAACATGAAAGCAAGTTAGGCACAACAATTTATTATAACAACAATTACTCTTTGAATAGATACAATAATAGCAATACTACAGGCAAGGTAGGCGCAACATGTATGCTATCAAGCAAAAGTTCTAATTTACAAGGGTGAACCAATCTTGAGAATAGGCATGTTGCCGACAGCGCAGCAATTCTCTATCACCAGGAAAAGCTAAATTACAAATGAGCTAAAAGCTCTTATTTATAGACTTCAAGGTGTAGGCAACCCTAAAATCACCTTGAGTCAACTATAGTCTTGCAGTGCATGCAAGATCTTATTCTCAAACCCTAATTGAATGAAACTACACCGTTAACTGCAAAGATACCATCAGTTAACTGAAACAAGACTAAACAAAATGGACATGTGCAACATGCACGTCCTTATTGAAAATCAAGTCAACTGGAATGCTATCATCAGTTAACTGAAAGATCTAATCTAAGCTCCAAGTGTTTGTAGATGTTTCCAAGAAAGACATGGCATGCAATGTGTAACAACCAGTTAACTCGGAAAGAAGCCTCGAGTTTAACTCCTGTGTCTAATGTCTATCTTGGAAAAAGTGGGATGCCTTGAACTGAAATTCACTGACCCTGATCTCGAGCAAGTAACCCCTCCACAAGGTTAGTGACTGCATCACCATCTAGAGGTCGTCACATGTCTCAACTGTCAATTCACTACTTGTTAGTAACTCAAGCAAACCTGAAAATCTCTACATACTTAAACTGGCCCTTCACTGGTGTTGACGTGCTTTTTATGACATCAACACAGAATAAAAATGCCCAACGGTCATTCTATTCTCTCTTGATCAAAGTATCCCGCATGCTAAGATTGCATGAAAGTTCATACGTTCAACTCCAAGGTTCCTTTTATCGCGAATAGACTCAGTTGGCTAATGTGAATATGCTAGGTATTCAAGGGGACTTACGTAGTTGTTCGATTATGTGAAGCAGTTAAGGCATGAATGATTTGACAATATTGCTCTGACTCCTAAATTAACCGGGAAATACTGAATTTGAAGGGATAGGGATAGGGATGCTACCATTTACTCCTAAAGGGTGGAGGACGAGGATCGACTTAAACAATCTTCAAACCAAACCTTACTTCGTCTTCCTTCAGACAACTCTGACAAAGTTGGTGCAATCTTCAAAGGATGGGAAAGGTGTTCAAATTATGACATGACATATACATAGCATCACCACGATGCATACGGACATGTGAGCCACAATCGAAGTTAAGTGCCAATACTCCAGTTGACCACACAAGGCGAACTTACCATCAGCAAGCCCGCTAGTGGTATGGATGAAAGAAGATATGCTCAAATCGCAACGCCACACTCCACAATTAACAACTACTTGCATAAAACAAAGTCTATTCTACTTTACTCTATTTGAATTGGAAAAACGAAAAGATCTCGTTAACTACCCACAACACAAAATGAAGTCACCAATCAATGAAATCTTTATATCATGAGAGTCTTACACAACAATCTTTTGCAAAAACTTTCAAAGGGAAAGTCTTTCTTTCCTTTCCAACTAAGCTAACTCCTAGCTCTACTTTAACTTCTATCAATCTCTATCTCTGTCTAGCTCTGATCTATCTCTGATTCTAATTCTAACTATTTAAAAATGAGGGGGGATGCCCTTTTTATAATGAGTCCAATTAGTGGACGGTTCAGATCTGATTACAATAAAGGGCTCAGATTGAGCCACCCATGCCCTAATTAGGGCTTCTACCCTAAAAACCGCCACCGAGAGGAGTGGGGCAATGAATGCGCCCTTCACTCCTCATCAATGCACCACACCCTGCCATCAATGCACATCGTCTCCCTCCAAAAGGTCATCGTCCAGAAGGGCGTTTCCTTTCTCCTTCTCGCTGGCTGCGAATCTGATGAATCGAGCCAAGACTGCCTCAACTTCCTGATCGGAGATAGAAGGAATGTGATCAAACTGAAACTCTAAAACTGCAGCTGTTTGCCCATGCCGGGCACATGATTTCTTTCAGGCAGCAAGGGCGTCCTGGGTGTTCTGTATGATACTGGAGAACGTGGCCGTGTTCTCGAAATCATCCTGTGTGAAGGTTTTCACCTCAGAGAAGAATGGCGTCAATCTGTCTTTCAATCATTCTGTAGTTATTTCTTTAGAAGTCAATCTCTTGGCAAAGATTGCCTCCAATGTGTTGAGAATTCCATCTAAGATGTTCGTCATGGCTTTTCTAACCCTGACCGAATTTGCCTGTGATGCATCATAGAATCCTCGACCTGTGACTACTGAAGAATACCATCTGGCGAAGTCGTATCTATCTCCCTGCTGGATAACACCTCCCTCAACCAAAGTCTGTTGAGGTATGTGTTGACGTGTTTTTTATGACGACATCAACACAGAATAAAAATGCCCAACGGTCATTCTATTCTCTCTTGATCAAAGTATTCCGCATGCTAAGATTGCGTGAAAGTTCATGTGTTCAACTCCAAGGTTCCTTTCACGTGAATAGACTCAGTTGGCTAATGTGAATATGCTGGGTATTCAAGGGGACTTACATAGTTGTTCGATTTTGTGAAGCAATTAGGATATGAGTGATTTGACAGTATTGCTCTGACTCCTAAATTAACCGGGAAATACTGAATTAAAAAGGGATAGGGATAGGAATTCTACGAATCTACTTCTAAAGGGTGGAGGACGAGGATCGACTTAAGCACTCTTCAAACCAGACTTTGCTTCGTCTCTTTTCGGACAACTCCGACAAAGTTGGTGCAATCTTCAAAGGATGAGAAAGGTGTTCAAATTATGACACAACATGTTCATACCATCACTACGATGCATACGGACATATGAGCCACAATTGAAGTTAAGTGCCAATACTCCAGTTGACCACGCAAGGCGAACTTACCATCAGTAAGCCCGCTAGTGGTATGGATGAAAGAAGATGTGCTCAAATCGCAACGCCACACTCCACAATTAACAACTACTTGCATAAAACAAAGTCTACTCTACTCTATCTACTTGAATTGGAAAGACGAACAAGCCTTGCTAGCTACTCACAATAGAAGATAGAACCACCAAACAATGATAAATCTTTATATTATGAGAGTGTTCACAACAACTTCTTACAAAGTCCTCAATGGGAAAACTTCCTTTCTTCCTCAATCTAAGCTAACTTCTAAGCTAAATGCTATATGCCTTCTACTCTCGCTCTGATTCAATTCTTGATCTAATGTCTAATAGATTACAAATGAGGGGGGATGCCCCTTTTATAGTTAGCCCATTTCAATGGACGGTTCGGATTCAATTACAATAAAGGGCTCGGATCGAGCCACCTATGCCCTAATTAGGGTTTCTGCCCTAAACCGCCACTGAGGGGAGTGGGGCAATAAATGCACAAAATATTCTCCACTCCCCTGCAGGAACCATAATGAGCAATTAATGCCCACTATCTTCTTCTAGAAGATCTTCATCAAGCAGCGCATTCCCACTGTCCTGTTCTCGGACTGCAAACTCGATCAATCGGGCCAATACCGCTTCAACCTCCTGGGCAAAAATCGGTGGAATATGGTTGAGCTGGAACTCCAAGACTGCTACCGTCTGTCCGTGCCGGATGTAAGATTTCTTCCATGCCACCAAGGCGTCCTGGGTATGCTGAATTATACTGGAGAAAGTGGAGACATTCTCAAAGTCATCCAAGACAAGCGACCTCGCAGCTAAGAAGAATGGAGCCAGTTTGTCTTTCAAGCCATCAGCAGTTATTTCCTCTGGGGCCAACTTTCTAGCAAATATGGCTTCTAATGTATTAAGGACTCCCTCCAAGATGTTACCCATTGCTTTCCTCACTCTGGCTGAATCTGCCCTTGCTGCATCGTGAAATCCACGGCCTGTGACCACCGAGGAGTACCAACTGGTGAAATCATACCTGTCACCATCCTGAATCACACCTCCATCCACCAAAGTTTCTAGAGGTATATGCATCAAAACCCCCAAACGAAGTACAGTCTTCGTCTGATAGATGCGGGTATCGCCCCAAGCCTGATCCACCATGTCCATCCGTGCCAAAATACTTGAGGCTTGCCGATAAGCATTGGGGAGGTCCTCCATGAATTTCCTTGTCTCAGTACGAACATGGCTAACCCACTTGTCCGCTTCTGTTTCCTTCTTCTTTAAATCCTCTAAGCCAACAACTGACTCCCTCGGAAGCTCTGGTGGGTGTTCTACTGTTGGGTTTGCTGGTTCACCTGGACGTGCTAGACTCTGCACATATCCTATCAAGGTTTTGTGCTCCTTCTTCAATTTCTTATACTTCCCCTCCGTGCGGAGCAACTGATCCTTCAATGCCTGATAGGAGTTATCGAATTCCTCAACAATTTGGGCTCCCATAGGACGACCCAACTCTACCGTGGTGATCACGTAATTTTCAGGCCTCTCCTCGGTTCAATCACAATCCTCTCTCGGAACAGCCACCTGAAGCGTGCGAGAGCCTGACTCATCAGTCGAGATCTTTGAAAACTTCCTAGCCCTCTTCTTTTCTGGTGGCGCACTAATCCTCCTGAGGAACTCCTCCATCTCGATGGCTGGATCCGTATCATCCTCGGGTTCTCTTCTCATTCTGTCCGAAAGCCAATCTGGAACCGTCTGCTGCGGATTGCAAATGACAAGGGGCTGCTCTTCCGTTGCCTCCACCTCGTGCACTTCTTCTCTTCTTGCATTGTTCTGCTCGGGCTCATCATCTTCCACGAGCTGTGTATCTCCTGACCCTTGGGTCCCCTGTTCTGTGTTTTCCTCTTCCTCCAATGTCATGTCCAACATCTGTTGGAAACGAGTGTCAGCCACTGTTTCCTCTTCTTCCTCTTGTCGGCCAGCCCTGGATGCACTTACGCTTATACTATCTAATTCTTGGATGTTGGGTTGATCCACCTCCTCAGGCTCCCGCTCTTCACCCAATCCTGCCCTCTGATCAGCAAATAATGAAATCACTCTCAAACTCGAAGACTGAGTTTGTGAGTGCATAGGTGATGCTTGTTCCATCCTCAACGGTATCGGCTGGGTTGGTACTTCTACTTGTGCTTCCGGTGTTTGAGCAACCTGTTTTCCCCTTCTCACCGATAGCGGCCTTGGGTCACCCATCAAGCTATAAGTAAGGGCGATCGATCTGCTCTTAAGTCTGCATACATGTCTATCGACCCAAGCCCTTGTGAAAGTCAACACCGGAATAGAGAGCGTGTCCAAGTCCATGATTTCTGGCTCGGACCAATCAGGTGGTGGGACCGAAGTATCCCTGATTGAACCATAGTCGGGTTGCATAACATTGACATCCTCTTCCACCTGGTCGGGAACTAGGATGATCTCACATTCCCTGATCAATTTGAGGGGAAGTCTAGAAAACATCATTTTCCTTATCTCAACCTCATCAACAGCATTTGCCCAAAAGTCCTCAATGTGGGCCTTGTGTCGGTACTCGACGTTCTGTATCATTCGGATGTTTCTGTACGGATCGAAATCATGTCTGTCTGTGTGATACGATAGATGATAGAATTGCAGTTCATCCTCTGCCTCTCGAGCTGCCTGCAAGGAGGGACACACCTCAGTGGAATTTCCCATGGCAATAGGAAAGTCAAGTCCACCCTTCTTCTTCTTTTTCTGAATCTTATCATAGGCGATCAATTGCCTAGATATTTCCAGCATTATAATGTGATCGGTGGGGTACCTCGGTAGCCGGTATGGATACGAAGTGAACCCCTGCAGCCTAATGTAAGTGAATTTCGGAAATTGGATGAGCCAATATCCGTATTCCTCGATCAATGCTTGTGCCTCTTTGGATATTCTTTGCTGCGTTCTCCGCTGAAGGGTCCTCGTGATGTGCATTGTGAATGCATCATTAGCCCGTTTGTAACTGGCAGGGTTAGTTAGATGCAACTGTGTGCAGGCCTCATGGATTTTGAACTGATCAGGTGCATAGCCTATTGGCTCCTTGTATGTAATCCCTCAGTACTTGGTCATTCTTGCCAGCATATATATCACATACGAGCTCATGTAGAAAGTTTTTGTCCCCCTCAGGCTCCTGAACTACTCATCTATGTTATCACTGATCATTCTTGCCCAGTCAACACACTCCTTTCCCTCCAAGATGATCTCGATGAAGTAGAACATCCAAAGCTCGAAGAAGTAGGCTTGTGCACTCCCATTTATTCGGCTCAACATCATCATCAAGTTGCAGTATTCCTGTTTCACATCTTTGGCAATTATCTGCTTTGGGAGTCTAGTGCGAGGTGGCTTTGGCTTTTGCATCCAAACTCTGTTGATGACCGCAGCAACCCTCTCGAAGGAGGTGGAGTACATTTTATCCGCCCTCTCCTTTGATCTATACAGCATCTTTTCGGCAGTAGGAATCCCAAATGCCTCTCCGATGGCATCTGGCGTGAAGTTGGCAAGCAATTTGCCATCCGGCGAGACAATGGTTCTACGCTCCGGCTTGTAGTAGTTCGCACACTCCACAATTAGCTCCGGGCACTGAATTGCTAGTGGAAAACCAGCGGCTGCATAGATACCACTCTTCATGATGTTATGTGCTGTGACTGATGGTTGATGGCCTCCCAGTCTGTACATCTTAAACTTGAGTGCATTTAGATTAAACGACTCGAAGTTGGTTTCACTTAATCCTGCCAACTTTGAAACAATTGCCAATTTTGGGAGAAATGACTTGGCGAGCCTTTTGATCATTGCCTGTCGGGATGAGCTAGCCTTGGCCGTTTCAATGTTTGCATTTCTACCTGCGGCTCTGCTTGTTCCTGCAACATCCTTTGCTCCAGCCATCTCAAACTGCATAAAAACTCCGAGCTTATAAAGAAGCTTCCAGTAACTGCACTCTGACTGGCGAAGAAAATTACAGCCAACCAACAACTTTCAACAATGTGGCTATTTTCTCAGCACAGAATAAATTAAATCTTTCGCCTCAACTTCTGTCCACTTCAGCAACTTTCAACCTCAGCAACTTGAAGAATGAAGAAATGAAGAGAGATTGCTGCAATTTCTTCTCAACTCCAACAGCAACTAGCTTTCAGCAGCTCGAATAAATAAAATTTGCAGCAACTCCAAGAACTCTCGTGCAACTTCGAAAATGATTTCAACAACCCCAACTTTCAGCAGTTTGAAAATATCTCTCCAGCAACTGCAGTATATGATTTCGAAATTTGCAGCAAGACCCTCTCAGCTCTTCAAGAATTAAAATCCTTAGCAACTTTGCCCTTAGAAGAATAAAATCCAACCTCACTCTCAGCAACTTCGAAAAAGACTTTGATCTCTCACAAAATTCTTCACTGCAGCAATTCCAAGCTCTTCGAAACGTGTGAAGAAATGAAAGAAATGAAGTTGTTTAAATAACTCTTCGCGAAGAATCCTGTTGAGTAGTGCTGGGGCTATTTTTAGTACCTTCATCAATTCTCCACTCTCTCCGTTCGGCATCTTCTAATTCAGGCGCAGTAGTGGGCTAGTCGTCAGCCGGTCATTATGGCAGTTGCCATTAATGAAGATTCTTTCTCCTTCAAATTTTGAATTTTTCCCTTAGTCTGCCAGTTAACTCTTGGTGATTTAAACAACTAGCGAGAAAAATCACTTGACTTGATTGAAAACTCCATTTTAAAATCTTCGCAGTGTTTAAATAAATTTGATTCGAAAAAAATTCGTGGGAGTTGTAAATCCATTTCCAACTTTTAAAATGTCTGTGATTTAAATCTTCAATTTCATAAAATTTGCCTTAGACATTTTAAATTTTCTCTTTAAAATATTGAACTCCGGGTGATTTAAAATCACTTGCCTGCTCGAAATACTTCATCCTTTGAGATTTAATTTCCGTTAGGAAAATAATCTAGGCAAAACGAATTTTTTCTGAAAATACTAAAATTTCCCTTAGGAAATTAATTTTAAAATTTCCCAACCCATGGGTGCCTTTTGAACGGGTTCATTTGATTTTTCACTTGACCCATGGAAAATATTTAGTTGCTTCCGCCTTGGAAATAAAACTTCGTCACTGTGTCCATTTCATTTAAATGTCTCTGGAAAATTTTAAAATTCATCAAGCTATCTTTTCATGCCAAGGGCGTGTTTTTCCCCAGTGAAATGTTATTCCACTTAGAAAATATTTCTAACATTTTCTCTACCACAGGCGTATATTTTTGATGAAATATTTTCTGCATTTAGAAAAAATTCCTCACTTTACACCTCTAGTGCACTTGACCCCTTGGCATTTATTTTTTTGCGACTTAGAAATTTTCTCAAGTCATTTCACATCTTGGGCGTATTTCATTCAGTGATGTTTTATTTTGCTAGCTTTTACCCTTGCCACGCCTTAGAAACATTTTCAATCAAGGGCGCATTTAGCATGAGCCACTTTCATTTTCCACACTTAGAAATTTTTTAAAAAACTCTCCACTTCAACTGGGCGCATATTCATGTGTCTACTTCTACTCCTCGTGCCTTAGCATCTTATTGCCTCTTGGGCGTATTTTACTCATGCAAGCTTTGATTTCTCACTTAGAAAAAGTTCTCTAGCCTTTATTCATCTTGGGCGCATTTCATAGGGTTAACTTTTTATACTTCTCATACTTAAAACCCCTTCTAACTCATCCTCTTCATGGGCGCATTTAGAGGGTCAAGCTCCCATTTTCCATGCCTTAGAAAATTTCAAGACCTCCTCACCTTGAGGGCGCATTTCACCCTTGCAAGTTCTATTTCCTTCTACCTTAGGCATTTTTCTTCTTATCATCATCTAGGCTTGGGCGCATTTGACATAGCCTACTTCCATTTGAGGGCACATTTTAGCCTTCTAGCTTTGATTTCCATGCCTTAGAGAATCTGAAACTCCTTCACCCCCTTGGGTGCATTTCATGGGGTTAACTTTCACTTGAGGGCGCATTTTGATGTGCTTACTTTCATTTCACTACTTAGAAAATTTCATATCCTCACCTTCCTTGAGGGCGCATTTGACTAGTCATACTTTTATTCCTGTGCCTTAGGCGTTTTTCTAAGTCACTTCACAAGGTTGGGCGCATTTAGGGGTGGCTACTTCTGTTTTTGCCTTAGAATATTTTCTAAGTTTCATCCTTGAGGTGGGCGCATTTAGGGGGTCCAACTTCCATTTCTCCATACTTAGACAAATTTCCATGCCCCTGTCGGATCTTGATCTCACATTCTATTTTTAGTAAGTCTTTGCTTTTCTGACTTCCATGGCTCCATTTGGCATGAAAATTTCACCATATGACCCTCTTTGCCTTGTGAACCCGTTTTGCCAGTCCCACATGTCAGCCTGCTATTTATAGCCACCTACTATTTATAGTAAGCCCCAAATTTCCTTGACTTACTCAATTCCGTTTTGCCTGAAAGTTTCATCATCTGATCTTCTTCGCCCTGTGAACCCGTTTTGGCAGTTATCTGCCCTGACCTGCTATTTATAGCCACCTGCTATTTATAGTAAGTTCTTGATTTTTTTGACTTCAGTAGCTCTATTTGACCTGAAACTTGCAACGCCTGATCCTGATAGCTTGAGTGTCGCTCTGATGCCAACCTCGGGTGTAGACCTACTATTTATAGCCGTGCCCTAACTTACTAAAAATAGTAAGTTCTCCGATTTTGCTCAAATTTTTCCAGCAAGTGCCTTGAAGTATGCTGACATGGGTGGGGTACTCCGTTTTGACTGTTTCTGGATTTCACCCCCTATAAAAGTGGAAACCCTAATTTGACTTGCATGTATCCCGAACGGTCTCCGTTTGTCCTCGTTCCTTCTGCATGTCGTTCTGCTTGCTGAACTGGAGTGTTGGGCGGCTGCCAGAGTGTACCCGCTAAAAATAGAAACTGCCTGAAAAAGTGACTCATCCACTGCCGGATGGTTTTGCATGTCATATTGCCCGTGGGATCTCAAGAAACCCAGAAAAACCCAAAAAACTGGTCTGCATGCATGCACTGGCTAAAAATAGTAAGTCCTTTTGAAATCGATCTTTCTCTCGCTGCAGGCCACAGCCAGAGCAGTTTTGAAAACCTGTAAGGAATTCCTGATATGTGCGTTGAAAAACTCCGCATGCAAACCCTAAAAATAGCCTCCGAAGGCTGAACTCTGAAAGTGGTCGTCTCGGTTTGCATGTTATATCGCTGCAAAGGTTTTGAGAAACCCAGAAGTAATCTCTGGACATGCAATGAAGAATCATATGTTTGACCCCTGAAAATGGCTCCTGAAGCCTGAACTGCTTAAAATAGCAAACTGTCTGATCTGGCTCAAAATTTACGTGCAAGCAGCTTGATGTTACCTGAATGTGGTGGAACTAACAGAATTCCCAAAATTTCGATAAAATAGTCCCAAATTGAATACTTACTAAAATAGCAAGTTGCCGAAATAAAGTGAAAATTTAATGGGACCCTATTGGAAGCCTTGTGACTGCTGTACTAAGCTCAGATTTCAATTTTATAACTCAGTTTGACCTTAAATAAGCCTGAAGGATGGAAACCCTAATTACACAGACTTAACCAATACTTCAACCTGGGTCAAACGATGGGACGTCCCCGGAAGGACCAGAGATAGAGAGAGAGATGCACTAACCAAAGCCAAATGACCAGAATGGAGCAAAAATTAGGGGGTCCCCATCTAGATGGGGTGATGTGTGAAAAAGGTCACAACAGTATGCTCATCAAAGCCCCTAAATGGAGAACAACTCTCGTCTGATAGATGCGAGCCTCACCCCAAGCATGGTTAACTGCTTCTACTCTAGCCATAATATCGGAAGCTTGCCCATAGGCATGTGCAAGATCTTCCATGAACTTTCATGTTTCTGTATGCACATTGGCAACCCACTTGTCTGCCTGCTGTGCCATTCTCTTTAAATCTTCTAACCCACTGATTGACTCCTTGGAAAACTCAGCTGGAAGCTCAATTGCCGGATTTTCTTGCCCACA
>CM021106.1:160906546-160970262 GCA_007115665.2 Sequoiadendron giganteum | reverse complement strand
CTTACTAAAAATAGTAAGTCGTCAGAACATGATGAAAATTCAGTGGGAGCCTGCTTGAAGCCTTCTGAAAGCAATGTTAAGCTTAGCTGTCAGTTTATCAACTTGATTTAATCTTAATCCAACTTGAAGAACAAAACCCTGACTTCAAAGATTCATTTCAATCTTAGCCAAAATTTCGAATTAGGTCAAAGAAAGGGGACATCCCCGGAAGGACAAAAGATCAAAGAGAGAGAGAGACGCAAAACAAAAGCCAAAAGGCCAAAATGGAGCAAAAATAGGGGGTCCCCATCTGGCATGGGGTGATGTGTGAAAAGGTCACAACAGGACCATCCCTCTTTTTTGAAAAAAAGTAGGAAATGTTCTCGGGATGGGGGGACTCCGTTGACTGGAAGAGGGACGGTTGACCATCCTCGGGGATGGCTGAGCCGTCCCTAGACCATCCCGGGGACGGCCAGCCGTCCCCCGCGCTTTAGCAATTGAGAACTTCAAAAAATATTCATAAAATTAAAAAAGTTCGGCCCAACCTATGTGGCATGTGTGGGCCCCATGGATTTTGACTCCCTTATGAAGGAAAAAGGGCCTCTCTAACCTCATTTTATGCATTTTGTTTGTTTGAGCAGCGAAAGGTTTGAGAGCAAAACAAGTTGCAGCCATTGAAGGAGGAGCAGCAGCTTGAAAGAGGAGAGGAGGTTGAAATAGTGTTGAAGGGAGTGCAAATCCACCAAAGAGGTATGCATTTCCTTTCCCTATTTTTTTTTTCATTCTTTTGCAAAATGTGAAACATACATTGTCTGATTTTTATATTTTATTTTTGCATTTTCAGTTGAAACTTGCATTCTAAAAACAAAAAACATGAGCAGTAGTGAGGGTGGAAGTGATAGTGAAGTTGAAATGCAAACTAGAAGGCAAAGTGGTGGGGGTGGTAGTAGAACTAGAGAGCAAAGAACCCCAATCCAATGCCCTCCTTCATCAACCAATACCAAAACCATGGAAGACTATGCAAGACACCCATTAAACCCAAATAAACCATTTCTTCAATATGTTACACCCGTGGGTGAAAGACGAAAAAATTCAAGGGGGAGTAGGGTTTGGTTTTGCCATGTTTGTGAAAAAGAATTTAGGGGCAGCTACACAAGAGTTAGGTCTCATTTTTTGGGTGAGGTGGGCCATGGAGTTAGAGTGTGTCCTTCATTGACAGATGACCTATTTTTAGAGTGCCAAAACATTCAAATAGAGTGTGATGGTGGGGTTCAAGGTGGGTCTCCTTTCCCAAGTGCACAATCATCCATGCCTACTCCTAGTCCTTCCACAGTTGGTAGTAGTGGAGTTGTCTTAAGAGCAAAGAGGAAGGTGAGTGCCAGTGGTAGTGAAAAGGCAGCCTCAGTTGAGTCTATGTTTAATAACCAAGCACGAGATAGTACTAAATCCTCCATTGCCAAATTCTTTTTTGCACATGGCATTCCATTTCATGTGGCACGTTCCTCTCATTTCAAACAAATGGTGAGAGACATAGCCACAGTTGGTCCTTCACTCATACCCCCTGGAGATCATAAGCTACGCACCACCCTCCTAGACAAAGAGTACTCCAAAGTTAATGTGTTAATGGAGGAGATGAGGCAAACGTGGATGAGGACAGGGTGCTCTATAGTGATGGATGGGTGGACTAATTGTAGACGTCGGCCACTCATCAATGTCATGGTCACATGCCCTGCTGGTTCTTATTTTCTTAGAACCGTAGATTGTTCGGGGAGACGTAAGGATGCAGAATTCCAGTTTTCCATTTTGAGAGATGCCATAGAGGAGTGTTGTGACCTTTTCACACATCGCCCCATTCAAATGGGGACCCCCTAATTTTTGCTCCATTCTAGTCTTTTGGCTTTGGTTTTGCGTCTCTCTGTCTCTCTCTCTGATCTTTTGTCCTTTCGGGGATGTCTCTATATTTGACCTAAGTTGGAAATTTTGGCTATCTGTGAAATTAGGGTTTCATTCTTCAAGACAGTTTGAAGTTGAATTGAGTTGGCTAATTGACATCTGAGCTTAACATTGCTGTCAGAAGGCTTCCAACAGGTTCCCACTGAGTTTTCATTGAAATCAAACAACTTACTATTTTTAGTAAGTACTCAATTTGGGGTCCTTTCATCAGGATTTTGGAATTCTGACTGCTTCAGCACATTTAGGGTACTTTCAGATACTTGCACGCAAAATTTGGGCAGAATCAGACAACTTGCTATTTTTAACAGTTCAGGCTTCAGGAGCCATTTTCAAGGTTTAAACATATGATTTTCCAATGCATGATTGGAGAATGGATCTGGGTTTTTATGCAAAGCTTTTCAGTGCATGTTTGGATATTCCTTATGGGTTTTCCGAGAGCTTCGCAACGATGTGACATGCAAGTAAAATTGATCATGTTTCAGGGACTTACTATTTTCAGCTAGTGCCTGCATGTGGACCAGTTTTTTGGGTTTTTTGAGATCCCACAAGCAATTTAACATGCAAATTCATCCGGCAGTCGGTTGGTCACTTTTTAGGCATTTACTATTTTTAGCAGGTTCACTCTGGCAACCGCCCGACACTTCAGTTCAGCGGGCAGAGCAACATATAGCAGAAATCAAGTCGAACGGAGGACATTCGAGGCACATGCAAGACAGATTAGAGTTTCCAACTTCGATGCCTAAAAAGAGGGGTAAAAAGCCAGAATTTCGAAAAACGAAGATATCCCATCACGATCAGCATCCTTCAGGCAATCCAATGGTAAAATTTGGGCGCAATCCGAGAACTTACTATTTATAGTAAGTCGTCTCCAGAACACAGCTATAAATAGCAGGTCAGCATGAGGGGCTGGTGTGAACAGGTTCATCAAGTGATGAGGACCACGTGGTGAAAAATTCAAGTCATACGGAGCTGCAGAAGTCAATAAATTTTAGGGTTTGCTAAAAATAGCAGGAAGGCTAAAAATAGTAGATGAACTTGGGCACAAGTATAGATGGGGTAGCAGGGCCATAGGAGGCATACCATGCCAGCTCCAAAGTCAGAAAGTAAAAGGCCACAAAAGGTCTCACTTCTCCAAAAAATTACTAAAAATAGAGTGGCAAGAGGTAGCTGAGAGCATTGAAAAATTATAAGTCTACGAGTGGAAATTGGTAGGAGGAAGTATGAAATGCGCCCAAGCATGAAGACTGGCATAAAAAATCCTAAGTATGAAAATTCCTCGACCCTATGTGAAATGCGCCCAAGGTGTGAGAGGATGTTAAAAAAATTTGAAAAAGTTGAAAATTCCTCCACCCTACCTCAAATGCGCCCAAGCTGAGAGGACATGGCAAAAAAATTTTTCTAAGGCAATGAAATTTCCTTCACCTCATAGGAAATGCACCCACCAAAGAGGTTTGTTGATTTGAAAAGTTTCTTAGACATTTGAAATTCCTCCTTTTGCCTCCAAATGCGCCCAAGCTTGCAAGGCTACAAGGGTTGGCGTAAAAAGTTAAAGTATAAAAATGGAAGCTTGACCCCTCATATGCGCCCAAGGCTCCAGTAAATTCCTCCATCACATAAGAAATGCGCCCAAGGCACAAAAAAAATTCCTCCTCCACATGCTATTTGCGCCCACAAGTGGAGAAGGCATGGCAAAAAATCCCTAAGGCATGAAATTCCTCCTCCACATGCTAAATGCGCCCTCAAGCAAGATGAAAGTTCCTACACCCCACATGAAATGCACCAAGCTTGAGAATGGAAGTGGCATAGGTGAAATGCGCCCAGCAAGAGGGAGGATGATTAAAAAATTTCTAAGTGTGGAGAAATTCCTCCTCACACCCCTAAATGCGCCCTCATGGAAAGAAGACTTGAGAAAATATTTTAAGTATTTGCAAATTCCTTCTCCCCCCTCCAAATGCGCCTAACATGCAAGTCATAGGGGATGAAAGAGGAGTTTCTAAGGCAAAAGGATTCCTCCTCCCTATGAGAAATGCGCCCTCAAGGTCAAGGTGATGGTGTAATAATATTCTAAGTGTCAAAATGGAAGCTTGACCCCTCATATGCGCCCAAGATGAGGGGGCAAGCTAGAGGCGTGAGAAATATTCTAAAGGCGTAGGTACATGAAGCCTAACATGTAGGATGCGCCCAAGGTAATAAAAGGTTGAAGAATATTTCTTAAGGCAGAGGAAACATTATGCATAAGGGTCAAAATACGCCCTATGTAACAAGGTGAGTTAACAAAGTTTTAATATTTTCTAAGGCATTGCCCAAGGAGAAATTAGAAAATATGCCTAAAAGAGGTGATGTTGAAATTTTCCAAGTGCAAGTGCAAGGTGAAATGCGCCCATGAGCAAGAAAGAAAGGCGAAATTGTTAAGGTGTGAAAATGAAAGTTGATGCATGGGGTGAAATGCGCCCTTCATGGGTGATTTAAAAATTTAATTATTTTCTAAGAGTGAGAAATACGCCTAAGGCTGAGATGAAGTTGGAAATTTTCAAGAACAATTGTGATATGCACCCAGAGCCAGACGGGAAGTTTTTCAGGAAAATCAAGAAAAATGCCAAAGCATGGCAGGTGAAGGCTGCAGGTGTGAAATGCGCCCAAATTGAAATGAAATAAACCTTAGAAAATTTTATTATTTTTCAAAAATAATAAAAATTAAACTTACCCCTTCATCTAAATACACATGAAAACGATGAGTTTTGAAGGGAAATTTCTTCTGGGTATTGGACATTTCCCACTGGGAGATGATTTGAATTTGTTCCACATCTTGCTTGTGTTATTTTGATGAATATTTTTGCCTGGCACCTGTTTAATGAATTTCCTAGGCGAAATAAAAAAAATTCTCTAAGGCAAATGCGAGAAATGCTTGTACGAAAAATGCCTTGGCTTGTGATGTCTAAAAAAGTGCCTGGGTTACAGTGGGTGAAATTTTATAAAGTAGATAAAATTGTCTAAGGAATGGGAAAAGAAAACAAGGGGTCAAATACACTCACAAGGAAGAGGTGAAATCTGTCTAAGGCATGAAGAATTTGAAGATGAAATAATGTTCAAATACCAGGCGTTCCAGTGCGTCCTCATGGTGAAATAATTTCTAAGGCACAAACTCCAGCCACAAGGTGGTGGATGCACCCTTGAAGAAGACCTCATGAAATGAACACCATGCACCCATGATGAAAGTTTGCTAGAAAAATGATGAACTCTATCACAATCAATCAATCAATCAGAACATGGAAATTAGGTAAGTAAAGTGAATTTATATTATAAACGTTTTGATGCTCTTCTTTCTGTTTTGCAGGATGAACACCGAAGCCAGAGCGTGAGAACTTGAGGTGATGAAGCTGGACAAAGTTACAAATTTGGACAAGGGAAACGGCGGTGAAGATTTGTCTAAGGCATTAAGAACGTGATGCGGAAGAGCCATATGCACCCAAGGCAGTGGGCTAGAGAAATATGAAGGTTACAAGGAAGAAATGCGTCCAAGAGTTAAAGCAACGGGAGGGCTGAACGAGGAAAGATCACATTGCTCCAGTTGTTATTTGTTTTATGCTTGCCCCTCCTCCTAACGCAACAGAATTGGCAGAGAAGAACAGTGGGAACGCGTTTTTGGACAAGAATCTTCTAGAAGAGGATAGTGGGCATTAATTGCTCATAGTGGTTCCTGCAAAGGAGTGGAGAATCTTCTATGCATTCATTGCCCCACTCCTCTTTGTGGCGGTTTTTAGGGCAGAAACCCTAATTAGGGCATATGTGGCTCGATCTGAGCCCTTTATTGTAATTCAATTTAAGTCGTCTGTTGGATTGGGCCAGCTATAAAAGGGGCATCCCCCCCTCATTTGTAATATGTTAGATTAGATCAAGAAATCAAAGAGTAGAGAGGATAGAAGTTAGAATAGATAGAAAGATAGCTAGAAGTTAGCTTAGATTGAGGAGGAAAAAAAACTTTCCCTTTGAAAGTTTTGTAAACGGTTATCGTGAACACTTTTCATAATATAAAGAGTTTCATTGCTTGGTGATTTCTTCTTTTGTTATGAGCAGCTAGCGAGGTCCTTTCATCTTTCCAATTCAAGTAGATAGAGTAAAGTAGATTTTATTCCATGCAAATAGTTGTTAGTCGTGAAATGTGGCGTTTAATTTGAGCAAGTCTTCTTTTGTCCATACCACTAGCGAGCTTGTTAATGGTAAGTTCGCCTTGCGTGGTCAACTGGAGTATTAACACTTAACTTCGATTGTGGCTCATATGTCCATATGCATCATTGTGATGGTATGAACATGTTGCATCATAATTTGAACACTTTTCTCATCCTTTGAAGATTGCACCGACTTTGTGGAAGTTGTTCGAAGGGAGGCCAAGCGGAGTCTGGTTTGAAGATTGTTTAAGTTGATCCTCACATTCCACCCTTTAGAAGTAGATTGTAGAGTTCCTACCCCTATTCCTTTTCAATTTAGTATTTTCCCGGTTAACTTAGAAATCAGAGCCTCATTGTCAAATTATTCATGTCTTAACTGCTTCACAGAGTCGAACAACTACGTAAGTCCCCTTGGAATACCCAGCATATTCACATCAACCAACTGAGTCTATTCGCGATAAAAGGAACCTTGGAGTTAAACGCATGAACTTTCACGCAATCTTAGCATGCAGAATACTTTGATCAAGAGAGAATAGAGTGACCGTTGGACATTTTATTCTGTGTTGGTGTTGTCATAAAACACACGTCAACAAGGAGGTTGGGGCTGCAAATGTGGTGCAAGTGATCACCAATTCAGCACGTGTGTGCAAATCGGCTGGGTTGATGGTGGAGGGTAAGTACAGGCACATATTTTGGACCCCATGTTGTGTTCATGCATTGAAAGACATAGGAAAGTTGGATTGGGTGAAGAAAATAGTGGCAAAAGCTAGAGATATTCAGATGTTTATTTGCAATCACCACACCTCACTTGCTCTCTTCAGAACATTTTCAAAGAAGCAATTTCTCAAACCCGTTGAGACAAGGTATGCCACTCACTTCATTTTGTTTCACTTTCAATTTGTATTCATAATCTGATTTTGTTTTAAATTTTTATTTTTTAATGAATCGTTGAATCAATGAATAAACATTGAATGTAGATATGCCACATACTTCATCTTGTTAGAGAGGATGGTAGAGGTATATGAGCTTCTACAAGCGATGATGGTCAATGCAGAGTGGGCTAGATGGCCTAATGCAAGTTCTACTGAAGGAAAGACTGTCAAACAAAAGATCCTCGATGACGATTGGTGGGCCAATGTGAGGTAAGACATTAGATGGCTGATTTTCATATTAAATTTCTGATTTTAATATTCTAATTTTATTGTCCAATGTTCCAACTTTTGAAGTTTCTAACATGTCAATTAACTTGTCAACTAATTATTTTGAACTTTTTGTTTGCATTTTGCAGATATATTTGCTCCTTCATCTCCCCTATTGTAGATGTCATAAGATATGCTGATACAGACTCTCCTAGTCTTGGAGAGATTTATGAGACATTTGACAGTATGCTTGGGAAGATCAAGCAAGTTATTTCGGCAAAGGACCCCACTTTGGATTTATATGAGCAACACATTGGGCCCATTGTGACGCGAAGGTGGAATATAATGAACACCCCACTTCACATGGTTGCCTTTGCTCTAAATCCAAAATGGTATGCACCAAGGCCTGGTAGGGTGCCTCCATGTGATGATAGTGAGGTTTTAGATGGGTTCACATGGGCCATTGAAAAGATTTATCCAGCAGAGCAGGCTTCACTAGTTCGGTCACAATTCCTAGAATTTGCAAATCTTACTGGCCCAAACTTGAGTAAACCACAGGCGAGGTTGGATAGAGCTATATTAGCTCAATCGAACCCTATTGGATGGTGGACCTATAATGGGAGGGATACACCGCAATTGAAGACACTTGCTACTCGCCTTCTTGCACAGGTTGCTATTTCCTCTGCTGCAGAGAAGAATTGGTCCACGTATAGCTTTATCCACTCCCTAAAGAGGAATAGACTTACCTCTAGACGAGCGGAGAAGCTAGTGGCCGTTCATAGTGCTCTTCGGCTTCAGGATCGGCAGACTCCAGAGTATCGACAGACTCCAGCTCTACGGTGGGATATTGATCCCGAGGACGTGGCCCAGGTAGATGAGGAGATAACTGAGGGTTTCATTGGGGTTTCGTTGGTTGAGGAGGAGCATCACAGTGGCAGTGACTCAGAGGATGACTCTGATTTTGATGCGGTTATGAGGGATGATTAGGGGCAGCAGTGCTCTTTGACTTTGTTTATTCTGTATTCATTACTGACATTGTATTTTGATTTTCATAGCAAACTTTAAAACTATATGGCAGCAATGTAGCCTTTGGGCATTTTGATATAAGTTTATAAATTATAACTTGGAGGTTGTTTCATAATTCGTGTATGTTAATTTTGAATGCGTATCGAGTATTGGCATAATGTTGAACACAAATGTTATATTTTAATGTTCTATAATGTGTATTATGCATGCCTTATCCATGTTATCATATGAATATTTAAAATTTCCCTATCTTTTTTAAATTTTCCCTGTATTTTTATATAGCTGTCCCCTGCTGTCCCTAATTTTGGCCTCAAAAATTGGAAACTTGGGGACTCATCCCGCCATCCCCGTCCCGGAAACTTGGGGTAACCTTGCTCATTAGCGCAACAGGTTTTAGCATATTCTTATTGAAAATTTCAACCATGGGAAAGTTTTCCATACCTTTATTAATTTTGTTCCACCAAGAGTCAATAAATTGTCCTCCTCTTTGTTGACACCACATGACTTCATCGCCTTGTATGGATAGACTACCTAAGGGATTAGGTATTCTTCGCCAAACTCTAGTCGTTTGTGGTACACAGGGTGGCAGTGCATCAAATTGCATTAAGTGATGTTTCTTTGCATATTCTCAAACTGCTCGACCATAGCTTGAACGTTCTATCACAGTAAAACGTTCTGCCATCACTATTGAACAAAGATGTTGGACTTGTTCTTCAGTCAAAAGTATGAATGGGTATTGATCAAAGCAATTTAAGTATTCCTCAACAAGTTTATTGCAATCTTCTCCATTTTTCCCTTCATCTGATTGATTTGATCTTGTCTCTTCTAGATGTTGGAAATATTGTTGTCATTGATGTCAAAGACTATTGGTGATATTAGTGGCCCCAAATAAAACGAACTTGCTCTCATATTGATCGGCCCCTTTGGAGTGTTGAAGATAATTATAACTACAAAAAAATGTTTTATTATTTATGAGGTCAACCCCCCTCTTGGAGCCATCCCATGTTGGAGAAATAAAATTAAAATTAAATTATTTTTCTATGGGATTCCTAAATTGGGCTGACCCCCTAATGTGGTCTGCCCTCCTTTGGGAAAGAAATTAAAAATAAATAAATATTATTTATGCTAAGAGGGCCAACCCTTTTGGACGAGTCACCTCCCTTGGGTAAAGAGGTATTTTGGGAGATTTAATAAGAGGTTGTAAGAGGGTTTACAATAAGTCAATTCAAGGATTATTATTTACATGAAGAACAAAAATAAAATGCTATTTAAGGAGATCTATGAGACATATGTGAGCAGATTTATAGCAGCACTTTTGTGAGAAGGAAAGGAAAAATAAAGCAAGATCATGGCATCTTTATGAGTAGAATTATTGAAAACTATATTGCAGCTTTATGAGTGGATGTATGGCAGATTTGTGAACAGTTGAGAGGGCAGATCTAAGAAGTTGCAAATAAAATTATTATATTGTTCCTATGGAGGTTGGAGCCTCCTATTTGAGGAGATAGAGAGGTTGGAGCTTCTTATTGGAAGAGATTGGTAACTCTTACTGGGTTGGTGCTTAGTGGTGGGGATTGGAGTTTTTAGTGGGTTGGTGCCTACGAAATGTGTAAGAAGATTAATTACAAGCAATATTTTTCCGTGATTTTCTCTCATAAGGGTTTCCACGTAAAATCGTGTGCCTCTTATGTGTGTGCTTACTTGCTAGATCTTGCATGCTAAGTCACCGTGTTCGAATTCAAATTCGAATTTAGCATCATTGAAATTCGGAAGAAATTCGACAAGAAAAAAATTTGAAAAGTAAAAAATTCGGATTAAATTCGTCTTATATAATTTTGATTTTTTTTAAATATAAGTAATATACTTAAAATAATTAAAAAATAATATTAATGTACTAATATGTTTAAATATATTAATAAAGCTAAATAAATAATAAATATATTTAAAAATATAATTTAAATTTTAAATATTATTAATATATAAATAATAATAAACACGAAGCAAAATAAATAATAAATATGTTAAAAATATAATTTTAATTTTAATTATAAATAATAAATAAATTAAATTATATATTAAATAATAAATAATAAATATAATATGGTAAAAGTTTAATTTATTTATTTTAAAATATTAAATTTTAACATTGTGAATAAAAAACAAAAATAAATCACAAATGGACATTAAATTAAATTTTAGGTTTTTTCACCGAAGGCTTTTAATTTTGTTATTATCACACGAGCACTATACGGGATAGCTGGCATTTCTAATTCTCAGATAGAGAGGGGTTCAATTCCGA
This sequence comes from Sequoiadendron giganteum, assembly GCA_007115665.2. Lineage (NCBI taxonomy): Eukaryota > Viridiplantae > Streptophyta > Pinopsida > Cupressales > Cupressaceae > Sequoiadendron > Sequoiadendron giganteum. The sequence goes on along the minus strand of CM021106.1, from coordinate 160,959,700 downwards.
ACAGTCACAGTTGTGGTTATTGGCGAGTGCATCAATCTGCCTCCCCGTCATCGCGCAAACCCTAAGGTAGTTCTTCCTTTAGCTAGCGATTCCAACCCAGAGATAGTAGGGCAACTCCTCCATACTACTCCTTGACGAAGCCACAAGCGTGCTTGCTGCGAAGTCTAAGAAAACTGATGAGGATGCCTTCGACCGGATGGTGAAGTCCAAGACAACAGTCATTTGTCGCGCACAGGCTTTCCATTATCGCCATCATCAACGAAGGCCATCCACTGTCACAGTCCAGAGCTCTGTTTTTCTAAATACGTTTTATTTAAAAAATTTATGCCATTTACTCAAGCGAATATAGGTGAATCTCAATGAATTTTTAATTTTGTTTTGAAGTCCGCCAAATTTCGAACCTTGTTGGCGTAAGAACTAACACCTTTGGAGTGTGAGTTTGTACGTACAGCTATGCACATTGCGTAATGAGTTCTCTTCAAATTCGGAGGGGAAGCTCCCTCGTTGTGCTGGAATGCATGGAATAGAAAACTAAACTAAATCCTATCTTTTTGTTCTCAGCTGGTAGAGGCACAAGGTTAAGAAAATCTAGAACGTTGCAGCTAAGTATTTTCTGGTTTCGTAGATCATCTAACTACAACTAAGCTAACTTCTTTAAAATCTATCCAGTTTCCTCAAGAAAATAGAGCGGGAATGGTTTTTATACGATAAGCTAGGTACAGATTCGCAACATGAAAGCAAGGTGGGCACAACTATCTGCTTGGCTGAATAAGCTTATTATCACATACATCATACAATAAGCCTTAAGTACGAATCCTCAACATGAAGGCAAGGTGGGCACAACTATTTGCTCAATTCGAATAGGCTTATTAATAACAAAACACAAAAGATAGCCAGCTAGGACAGCAAATTGCATAGGTGAGACACGCGTACAATTTACGATCGAACTAGCCACTATATCTAACTAAGGCAAGCATTCATCATAATAATTGCATGGAACCCGAGTGGCATAACAATTCATTATCAAAACAAATACTCTTGAACAAATCCAACAAAGACAATATTACAGGCAAGGTAGGCGTAGCATATATTAATCTCCTGTAAAAGTTCCTTGAACAGATAAAATAATAGCAATACTACAAGCAAGGTAAGCGTAGCATGTATGCTATCAAGCAAAAGTTAAATTACAAATGAGCTTAAAGCTCTTATTTATAGACTTCAAGGTGTAGGCAACCCTAAAATCACCTTGAGTCAACTACAGTCTTGCAAGACATGCAAGATCTTATTCCTAAACCCTAATTGAATGAAACTATACAGTTAACTGGGAAACTATCATCAGTTAACTGAAACATCTAATCTAAATGGACAAGGTGCAACATGCACGTCCTTATTGAAAGCAAGTCAACTGGAATGCTATCATCAGTCAACTGAAAGATCTAATCTAAGCTCCAAGTGTACATAGATGTTTCCAAGAAAGACATGCATGCAATGTGTAACTGCAAGTTAACTCGGAAAGAAGCCTCGAGTTAACTGCTTCTTATAACTCATCCTTGTAAACAACCGCATGGTCTAACTGAAAGTCTACTCCAAGTTTATCATCTCCTCCAGGAAATTATCGATAGTATCATCATCTGGCACTCTGACACTGTCCACGATGATTAACTGTCTGTCTAACTCTTTGTCTCCATCTTGGATTTCCTTCTGACTATCTCTAACCTCTGTGGTCACCTTTTTGAAATTGACAGTCAGCATTGTAAACTCCTCCATTTTGGACACCTCTAGCCCTCCACCTAGGTTATCACGAACTAACTCTTTGAACTCAGCTTGAACTACCTCTAACTCGGCGTGTGTACCATCCTCATGCCGATAATGACATGGGATCTGAGTGATATACTCACTGATGAAACGAAGAGCTGCAACAACCTTTTCCTGGAACCTGCTCATCTTAGCAGAAATCCTATCATATGTCTCCACCTTGCAAAGATACAACTCTCCAAGTGAAGACCTTCTTTTGATCTCCATCTGCTTCATTGGCGTCATAGATTCCCACAAGCTGTGGTATCAGAATCAGGTCCTTCGGCTTACGCTCGGCTATGAAAATCTCGAGCTCCTGAATTCTTTGGCGAAGACTATGTGCGTCAACCCTCAACTGATATAGCTTTGTGAGGAGGTGTCAACCAGCAATGATAAAGTCCTCAATCCAGGTATCCAGCAACTTTCCTCGATTAACCAAGTGTTGAATCCTTTGTTGATTTGCGGCAGTCTCTCGAAGCTGTGGGAGTAAAGGTGCTTGCCCCTCGTTACCATGAAGCAAACTCGAGATGTAAATGCGGAGTTGCCTGATTTCAGCCTTGAGAACTGCCTTATCCTCACCATCCTTCATGGCACGTTCCTCTAAATTACTTGCAACAACCCTGAACAGATTCACGTTGGTGTGTCAAGTACTCTTACCCAGATTAGTTTTGACAAAGGTAAAAGCACCATCATCAACTTCATCCAAGTACTTGCCTTTTGGAGGTGTAGCAACCTCTATGATGATCTCTGCCTCAGAATTTTTCTCAATGTTAATCTGCTTTCTGGCCCTCTTATTTAACTTGTTCTGATAGGGTTCACCGAACTCAGATAAATCAAGATCATACGAAGGCATAGCCTCTCTCTTCCCAATGACCTCTCGAGCCAAGATGAATAAGGAATACTATCCTCTCGAGGTGGAGCCGTTTCTACTATATCAGCTGCTAGCCGATTCACTGGTATGAAGGTCTCAATCGGAGACTCAGGCTCTGAATCAATATCTATAGGAGACGATTGTGGTGAAGAAGGTGAACCTGGAGATGACAACCCGGCCTCAGCTTGAATTACTGGTTCCGATGAAATAACTAGCTCTGGAAGTACTGTCTCTGCAATTGGAAGTGCTGGTTCTTTCTCAACCTGTTTCCTTTTGGTGATGCTTTTTCCTTTTGAATTAACCCCCATCTTAACCCCTTCAGGCGGCTTCATGGTAACCTTAACTCGAGGTTTACCCTAGAAGTAGAACACAAAAAAGAAACTACCACTGCTGGCGGCTCTGTAACTGGGATCACCCTTCACTTCCGCTTGCTCTCAAGGAAGTACATGGTTGTTTTGATAACACACCTGGACAAGTCTTTCACTGAAGTGTTCACTGGGACATACCAATTAGGTTGGCGAAGTGGCTAGCGAGCAACTTGGTCTTTAATAAATGAACGAAGGAGTATCTCGCCATCATCATCAGACAAGCCTTCCACATCCTCTGACAAGAAATCAGCAATCTATGGAATGGTAAGCCTATAATAACGACGACGACGCACCTCAAATTCATCCTCACAATTGACCCAAAAGTCCTCAAGCGTTGCCGAATGTGAAACATTTCGCTCCAACCTTGCTGAATAATGTCATGTCCCCTTCTAGTTGACATCTCTCAGAACACATGATTAGCCTATTATGCGACCCTCGTAGGCTGATAGGATGGATAGAGGGTCTTGATGGAGTTTGGCTTGGCTTCAGTTGTCAGTATTTTACCAGTTGGCTTTCGTTCGGGCTCATTCATACACTTTTTGCCTTAGTTGCTATTTTTAGCAGTATTTGGCACTCAGCGAGGGACCCCTGCTATTTTTAGCAGTATGGATTGATCACGTGCAGAATCATTCACTTAGTCACCAGCTTTAGACGGTTCGTGAATCAGACACATTTCGAGGGAGATATTAATATTTGATTGATTAATTAAATATTAATTAATTGGAGCATATAATATAAAGTTATAATATTTTAATATTATAACTTAAGTGAAATATTGGAAGGGATCGCCCATCATGGAAGGGGACGTTTTTAATTATATTTTATAATTAAAAATGTGACTTGAGACTATTGGAATAATTAAAAAGAAAAGTCGAATTTATTTTAATGATGCTTTTTGAAGGAATTTGCACTTTTCAAAGGGATATAAGGCTTTGCTTTGAAAATGGAGCCATTATGTTATTGATGATTGAAAATTGATCAAGTCTTCAACCAGAGCACGGAAGCCAAGGGTTTCAGTCTCAGAGCATTGGGGAACGAGCCATCTCCAGTGAAAGCAATTCAGAGGTTGTGAAATATCATCCGATTTATTGCCAGGCAAAGAGATTTCTTCATTCAGAAGAAATTACAGAGCATTCAGAGATCATTTACCTTCAGAGTTTTGTTAGGGTTTCATCAAGAAGGCATTCTTCAAACCAAGGCGCATCATATTCTTAAGTCTGGACATTGATTACAAAAGGCCGTACCTTTGTACTTGCTGCTGTGACAGGGCTGTACCATTGCTGCAGGCTGTACCTCTTCAGCTTCAAGCCGTACTCATATCTTGTGCAAAACGCCTTTCATTCTGGCCTACTATCTTCATTCTTGGTGGCGCCTCAATATCTGGATCAGTTTGCAATCATTGGACAGAGGGAGAAGGGACCGTTGATTGCAGCCGTACCAGATCTGGTTCATTTCCAGGTTGCTGCTAATACCAAGTTCTTTTATTACATAAATATTGTTTCCTTTGTTGCATGTTATCGGATCTCCATTGTACTGAGTCCAGTTGATCAATAAATGAATTGCCAGTATTAGATCTTGTATTTCCATCAATATTGATATTGTAGCATTTTATATTGAATTTATTATTCAATTCTTGCAAAATCGCATTCTTTATTATTCATGCAAAAACATCAAAAAAAATCAAAATACAAACAAAACTATCAAAAACAGTCAGATTCAGAAAACGGGGAAACAAGGGTTTCTACAGTGGTATCAGAGCGTTTCCTGCCATCCTTGTTGGGTTTGAAAAAACATTTTGTTCATGCACCAGAGTGATAGAGAGAAGAGATATTATCAGAGGGAAAACAGAAAAACTTGGCAGCCACCACTTATTCCGGCAGGTGAGACGGCTACAGGTTTGATAGGTGTTCAGTCTGGTTCTTCGTTTGGAGCGTCTGTACAGGATACAGGCATGGGTGACAGAACAGAGATTCCTCGAGATCCTCAGGAGGAAGATGCAGAGGTTAGACAGACTCTTAGGGATTTGCGAACAGGTCAGCAGGAGGTAACTGATGTATTACAGCAATTGACCATGGCTATACAGAGGATAGGTACGCCAAGGAGACCATCACCACATCGTGATGAGGACAGGAGTGATGCAGGTTCACAGGGGGTACCCAGGACTGTTTCACGAACAACAAATAGACCTACCAGACCCACTTTCCTAAGAGGAGAACAGGTTGAGGAGAATGTTGAAGAGGTTGGGAACATATTATATGCTGATGCAGTTATGGCAGCCAACGAGGAGTGGGATATATTGATACCACAAGTGCGCGAGCGCATGCATTTTGATCAATTTGTGAATTCGAGAGTTGAATATTATAGGTCTCGACAGGGGAATAGGCCTCGAAACCAAAATAATGATCTGAAGCATGCAACAAACAAGCTCAATCTAGCGATGTTCGATGGTAGTGGTAAGGTCACAGCTCAGGCCTGGATTAGTAAGCTAGATACATTCCTCACATTGCGTCCGATGGCTGAGAGAGATGCTATCCGATATGCGACACTACATCTCGAGGGGGTGGCTTACGACTGGTGGCACCACAGGATGGTGACACTACAGCATGACCGGATCACATCATATCAGGAGTTTGTTGACAGGTTGGTGGAGCGGTTTGACAGGAAGGATCCAGAATCCTACTTCAGAGACTTGGCTCAGTTACGACAGAGTGGCAGTTTAGAGTCTTATATTGGTGACTTTCAGAAGTTATCAGTTATGGTTCCGAATATTTCAAAGAGGCGACTTGTAGTGCTCTTCATGGAGGGATTGACGGAACCATTGAGAGGTTGGATCAAAGCCTTTGATCCTCCTTCATTACAGGAAGCAATGAAGAAAGCTCGTAGTATGGAGTTGGCAGCACCATTCAGTAGATTCAACTCCAGAAACAATTCTTCTTTCAGGGACAATAAGGGCTTTAACAAAAACAGAGAGAAGTCTAATTTTAACAAAGAAAAATCAGATTTTAAGAATGATTCAAAGGGTAAATCAGCAGCACCACCTTTGGATCGAGAGGCTCTTAACGATCTACACAGGAAGAAGCTTTGCTTCTATTGCAAAGGTCCCTATGACGCCAATCACGATTGTCCTTTGAGGCCTAAGGGCAAGGCGAATCGAGTGATGTGGGCTTACTATGAGGATTCGAAATCTGAAAATTCCGAACAATAGGAGAGTTCTGAGGAGTCAGAGTCAGAGGCTACAGAGCCTAAGGTAGAGGCAGAATCAGAGCTTCAGATACAGGAGGCACGCCTATCTAGCATTCAACAGGAGGGTTCATTCAGGATTCATGGAGTGTTGGCATGATAGAGGGTCATTACCCTTCTTGATATAGGAGCCACACACAATTTCATCGATGCTAGATTTGTTGAGAAACGCGAACTCATCACTGAAGAGTTCGAAGGCATTAGGGTTAAGGTGGCCGACGGTTACACTCTTAGGTGTGAACGCATGATCAAGGATCTCCCCTTACGCTTGAACAATTATGAGTTCAAGGCTGTGATTACTACGTAGTGAACATGGGAGATATCGATTTGGTCTTGGGTATGAAGTGGCTTCATTCACTTGAGGAAGTCACTCTTCGTCTTAAGGACATGGAGATCCGTTTTGATGTTGATGGGAAGACACACATTCTAAAGGCAATTTGAGACAGCAACATCAAAATAATTTATTTTCGTCAGATGGAGAGACTCATGCGACACGACATGGTAGAGTGGGCTGCCGAGTGCACATTGGCACCTATACAGGAGGGACAGCAGAAGACTGAATATCATCCTAACATACAACAGTTGAGAATCAAGCATGATAAGGTATTCAGTGATATTCCACCAGGGAGACCTCCAGACAGGGGCATTGAGCATATTATTGAGCTTGAGGAGGGCGCTAAGCCCGTTATGATTATGCCCTATAGACATCCCAAGCGGCTGAAAGATGAGATCGAGAAAACGATCAAGGAGTTACTTGCTATGGGTCACATTCAACCTAGCAAATCACCATTCGCTTCTTCAGTTGTTTTGGTAAAGAAGAAGGATGGCACCTTACGCATGTGCATTGACTATAGAGTCCTGAATAAGAGGACTATCAAAAACAGGTATCCAATACCTTGTATAGACGAGCTTATTGATGAGCTCCATGGCGCATGCTACTTCACGAAAATAGATTTAAGATCAGGATATCATCAGATCAGGGTTCGTGAGCAGGACATCAAGAAGACTGCCTTCCATTGTCATTGTGGGCACTTCGAGTTTGTGGTGATGCCATTTGGGCTCACTAATGCGCCAGCTACATTTCAGTCCACTATGAACCGGGTTTTTCATTCACTGTTGAGGAGATTTGTATTGGTCTTTTTCAATGATATCCTTATTTACAGCAGGACTTGGCAGGAGCATTTGGCTCACCTGGAGACCGTATTGAGTATTTTGGAGAGGGAGTCCTTGTACGCCAAGGAGTCCAAATGTGATTTGGGGATGACCGAATTGTTATATTTAGGTCATATTATCAGTGCAGAGGGAGTGCGGATGGATCTTGAAAAGATCCGCGCTATTATTGACTGGCCTACACCGGCGAACCTGACACAGTTGCGAGGATTTCTAGGTTTGTGTGAGTTCTATCGCAGGTTCGTGAATGGTTATTCACGTCATGCAGCCCCTATGACAGATTTGCTGAGAAAGGGTGCATTTTGTTGGACTCCTGAGGCACAGGAGTGTTTTGTGAGATTTAAGGAGTTGATGACTACGTGCCCAGTGTTGGCACTACCAGACTTTTCGAAGCCTTTTGAGCTTCAGTGCGATGCATCAGGTGAGGGCATTGGAGTGGTGCTTATGCAGGACAAGCACCCTATTGTGTATGAGAGTCGTAAACTCAGAGGGCCAGAGAGACTCTACAGCATTTATGATAAGGAGATGCTCACTATAATGCATGCCTTAGCAAAATTTAGGCAATATCTTGTTGGCAGCAAATTTTGCATCAAAACTGACCACAACAGTTTGAGACACTTCTTGGGGCAGCGAGACCTCAATGATCGTCAGCAGAAGTGGGTAAGTAAATTGCAGGCCTATGACTTTGATATCTCGTATATCAAAGGCACACAGAATGTAGGAGCTGATGCTCTTTCACGCAGGCCTTATCTGAGCTCTATGGTTCACATTATAGAGGATTGGAGGCATATGATTGTGGCAGAGTATGCCAAGGACACTTGGGCCTCGAGCATTGTTGAGGGATCGACGATTGATACCAGATATACGCTTGTGAATGACTTGATCATTTACAAGAACAGGGTTTATTTGATCCCAGGATCAGAGGTGAAGAACATTATCATGCGAGCCTTTCATGATATACCTACTACAAGACATCTTGGGTATTTCAAAACCTACAGACAGATTCGGGAGAGATTCACATGGAAAGGACTTAAGGCAGATGTTCTTCAGTATGTGCGTGAGTGCCCTGTTTGTCAGCAGAACAAGCAGGAGAACACGTACCCGGTAGGATTATTGCAGCCACTTCCAATTCCTGACAGGAAGTGGGAATGTCTGTCGATGGATTTCATTACTGGCTTGCCTAAAGCCCAGGGGCGAGATTGCATATATGTAGTTGTGGATCGGCTAACGAAGTATGCCCACTTCTTTCCGATTACCACCACTTACACAGCTACACAGGTAGCAAAGGTCTTTTTCCGTGAGGTATTCAGACTACATGGGTTGCCTCGGAGCATAGTGAGCGACAGAGATAGTCGGTTCTTGAGTCACTTCTGGCAGGAGGTGTTCAGACTCTGTGGGACCGAGCTTACACCAAGCACCAGTTACCACCCGCAGACAAATGGGCAGACGGAGATAGTGAACAAATGGGTGGAAGGTTACCTCAGGAATTATATTGCAGGGCAGCAGAAGGCATGGGTCAAGTGGATTCATTTGTGCGAGTATTGCTACAACACGACATTCCACATGACCATTCAGATGTCCCCTTTTATGGCGTTGTACGGGTATGAGGCGCCGAGTTTTTTGGATTTGCTACTGAGTGACAGTAGAGTGCCAAGTGCTGGAGACTTGTTGCAGGAGAGTCAGGATACTATGAGAGCTCTCAAGGAGAATATTGCCAAGGCACAGAATCAACAAAAGTAGTACGCAGATCAGAAGAGAACAGAGAGGCATTTTGAGGTGGGTGACATGGTTTATCTTATGCTGCAGCCCTACCGTCAGTCTACTCTGAGGAAGAGTGGGTCAGAGAAGCTTAAGCCACGATATTACGGTCCTTTCAGGATCCTGAGGCGTGTTGGAGAGGTAGCTTATGAGCTTGAGCTTCCAACAGAGAGCAAGGTACACAATGTTTTTCATGTGTCATGTCTCAAGAAGGCGTTGGGACACCGTGTGGTACCTTCTGCAGTTCTACCTCCCTTAGATGATGAGGGAAAGTTGATTTTAGTACTTGAGCCTATCCTGGAGTACAGAGAGAGACAGTTGCGTAGGACGACTATCAGAGAATATTTAGTGAAATGGAGAGATTTGCCAGTGGAGGATGCTACATGGGAGAGCGAGGATATTCTGCAACATCCGGAGTTGAGATTGCTTGAGGACAAGCAATTTCAAGAGGGGCGGACTGTCATGTCCCCTTCTAGTTGACATCTCTCAGAGCACATGATTAGCCTATTATGCGACCCTCCTAGGCTGATAGGATGGATAGAGGGTCTTGATGGAGTTTGGCTTGGCTTCAATTGTCAGTATTTTACCAGTTGGCTTTCGTCGGGCTCATTCAGACACTTTTTGCCTGAGTTGCTATTTTTAGCAGTATTTGGCACTTAGCGAGGGACCCCTACTATTTTTAGCAGTATGGATTGATCACATGCAGAATCATTCACTTAGTCACCAGCGTCAGACGGTTCGTGAATCGGACACATTTCGAGGGAGATATTAATATTTGATTGATTAATTAAATATTAATTAATTGGAGCATATAATATAAAGTTATAATATTTTAATATTATAACTTAAGTGAAATATTGGAAGGGATCGCCCATCATGGAAGGGGACGTTTTTAATTATATTTTATAATTAAAAATGTGACTTGAGACTATTGGAATAATTAAAAAGAAAAGTCAAATTTATTTTAATGATGCTTTTTGAAGGAATTTGCACTTTTCAAAGCGATATAAGGCTTTGCTTTGAAAATGGAGCCATTATGTTATTGATGATTGAAAATTGATCAAGTCTTCAACCAGAGCACGGAAGCCAAGGGTTTCAGTCTCAGAGCATTGGGGAACGAGCCATCTCCAGTGAAAGCAATTCAGAGGTTGTGAAATATCATCCGATTTATTGCCAGGCAAAGAGATTTCTTCATTCAGAAGAAATTACAGAGCATTCAGAGATTATTTACCTTCAGAGTTTTGTTAGGGTTTCATCAAGAAGGCATTCTTCAAACCAAGGCGCATCATATTCTTAAGTCTGGACATTGATTACAAAAGGCCGTACCTTTGTACTTGCTATTGTGACAGGGCCGTACCATTGCTGCAGGCCGTACCTCTTTAGCTTCAAGCCGTACTCATATCTTGTGCAAAACGCCTTTCATTCTGGCCTACTATCTTCATTCTTGGTGGCGCCTCAGTATCTGGATCAGTTTGCAATCATTGGACAGAGGGAGAAGGGACCGTTGATTGCAGCCATACCAGATCTGGTTCATTTCCAGCTTGCTGCTAATACCAGGTTCTTTTATTACAAAAATATTGTTTCCTTTATTGCAGGTTATCGGATCTCCATTGTACTGAGTCCAGTTGATCAATAAATGAATTGCCAGTATTAGATCTTGTATTTCCATCAATATTGATATTGTAGCATTTTATATTGAATTTATTATTCAATTCTTGCAAAATCGCATTCTTTATTATTCATGCAAAAACATAAAAAAAAATCAAAATACAAACAAAACTATCAAAAACAGTCAGATTCAAAAAACGGGGAAACAAGGGTTTCTACAAATAATGACCCAACGGATCATAGGTACGCTTCTAAGGAAAACACCCAAGCTGAAGTTTCTCTAACTCGTGCGCCATTAACTTGCAATTGGCAGCTGTTTTGCATTTGTAAATACCCAACTCAAAAGGAAAGGTGAAAGTTGGCTTATGTCAATTGCGAAGAAAAGTGTGAACCTTATGTGCCTGTCTCATGAACTCCATGAAAAGAACCTTGTCTGATGGGTACCTCGGTAACATCAGAGGCTCTCCTTTATATCCATATACACGAATATATGTGAAAGTAGGGAATTGGATGAACCAATCTACCCAACTCTCCATTGCTGATTGTGCCTCTGCAGAAATCCTCACATGCATCTCATTATCTAAATTTTTGACTGTCCTCATAAGAAAGTGGTCATTCACTGCTGTAAAGTCTTGTTTAGCTTTCGTAAACTCCAACTGAGGGTAGTATTCGTGCACTCGTGGAACGCCCAAAACTCCATTGGTCTTTAATAATTTAAAGCTGCCTTGAAATGCAACCAAGTAAACCAGAAAAGTTACCATGTGGAATTCGTATATCTTTAGAAACTCAGTAATCTGCTGGTGAAGACACTCACTGATAAACATGGCCCAATCAAAGGTTTCTTTCTTATCAATAACTCGTGAGATGAGGTAGAACATCCACGTTCAGAAAATGCTTGCGTCTTCGGAACCTGCTAACCGGTTGAGGAAAGCTATCAAAATAGCAATCTCATCCTTGGAATCACCACGTACAATCTTCCTCGGCATGTTGGTTTTCTAAACTTTCAGCCATCACTGAGCTACTTTCTTCTGCTATCTATCCTTGTCCTCCTCCCATATTCTGTCACAATCTGAAATGGATACAACGAAATGATCTAAACGTGGAGGAATAGAAAAGCATTTTTCTACATCCCTCAGCTTAAGGCTACAAATAATCCTTCCATCTGTTGACCTGATTTGTCTGGTAGACGAGTCATAACGCTTGACACAAGCAAGCACGAACTCGAGATCAAAGACAGAGATGGGAATGGATGCCGCTGTAAGTATCCCTAAAGGCTCAAGATTCCTGATTGTAGTACTTCTAATACCCTCCAATGAGTTCAGATCGATGATGGGAAAAACATGACTTACGTCAGTATCAGTAGTTTTCATAAAGTTATGAAGAAAGACCTGTTTGGCCTTATAGTCTATGGGATTATATTGCATTTTGAAAAACTAGACTTTTGACTGTAAAGTCGGTTATGTTTGGACAACTTCGAAAAAACTGAAAAAGCTCGAAGATAGGCTAAAAATAGCAAGGGGAAGTGAATTTTTTCGAACAAATTCTAAGATATGGGTTTTGTCCAGAATCCAATTCTGATACAACCCTTAATGTCAAAAATGCGAAAAAATGGGATTTAGGCTTGCAAGCAAAAGGTTTTCGGTTGAGATTTGAACTGGCAGTTAAGGGCACTAGGGGCAATTTTTCCCGTGAAAATCTGGAACATGGGTTTTGTGTAGAAATTAATCCTGAAACAACCCACATCAACAGATTTGTGAAAAAACGTGATTTAGGCCCACATGCAAAGAGAATTTTGGAAAAAAACACAGTGCTCTAGAAAAGAGGCAGCGGGGCAGTTTTCTCAAAATAATCTAAGACGAGAATAGAGGAAAATAAGACAGAAGAATATAAGTTTTATTTGTTTGTTTTCTCTCTCCTGTAAAAATTCGCCTATGCTTGAAGTAGAACTGATAACACCTGCATGCAAATGGAAAAACGAAGTCTAAAATAATCTTCTCTTGAACAGTCTGAATCTGTAGCTACAAAGAACACTGAAATCTGACACCTATAGCACCTTCAGATCAATTCTATGCTCAAAAAAAGATGCTTCTTGCCAACTCTGATGAAGAATAATGGACGCCATAAGCAAAATATATAGAAAAATATCTTCTAAGGCGTGTGAAATGCATGCTAAGTATTGGAAATGGCGCTTGAAGTACAACTGGTGCTTCAAAACTCATGCATGGCATATATTTGGCTTCAAACTCAGTTAACTGAATGTACCATAAGCCCTAATTAGGGCGCCACTTTGAAAAATTCAATTAACTGATGCATGCAAACTAATTTTAGCCAGTTATGACCAAACATAGGTTTATCAGAAGTCGACTTGAAAAGAGTTCAACTGAAGATCTAAATTTAGTAAACTAAAAACTCTTCTCATGTGCACTTCTATTTTTTGAATTTTAAAAAGTCAACCTTTGACTTTTAGGCATCCTTCCATACTTACATTTTTCTGAAAATTTGAATCTAGAAACCTCAAATGAAGCTCATGTTCGATCACTGATTCTGATTGACTGTTGCGTCAGATCAACTGGCTGACAGTTCCGTCGAAGAGCGGGACCAAATCTAACAAGAAGATTCCTTGAGGTGATAATCCAAAATTCACAAATCTGAGGCTTCAAAAAGAGGCCAGGGGCGCTTTTGACCTCAGAGTTGGAATATTTTCAGGCATTTTCATTAGTTTCACTGATAACTTGACCTTATTTCACTTGACGTTTCTCGGTACTTGACAAAATTTCAGAATGTGCCGACTGGCTCACTGCGGAGCAGGCTGAATTCTGAGCAAGGGCTCTTGGAGAGCACTTCGTATAAAAACATCATCTAACCTTCCTAAATCATGGGCGCCCCTAGCCTCCAGGGGCGCTTTTCCCAACTAGTGTTAGCCATTTCTGTAACTGGCCAAAAACTACTAAACTTCCGGCTGTAGACCGCCAAGACATCTTCTGACTCGGCTGAGACAGGCAACGGAAAGCTGAAGCTGACATGAACGAGAAAAGTATCTGAAATCATCAAACAAATTCCATTAAAGGCCTTAAAACCTTGGGCGCCCCTGGCCTCCAGCGGCGCTTTTGTCCTTTCTGAACAGTCTCTGATCTAGTCTGAAACCTCAAATTTGACCACTGATGATGGCAACATGGCAACTCAGATTCACTTGCTAACAGATGTGTCGCGGAGCTAGACCAAAAATGGAACAAACTTCCTGGGTGTCACTTGATCAAAAGACTTCATCTGAAGCCTCAAAAAGATGGGCGGCCCTTGCCTCCAGGGGCGCTTTTTTGACCTCAGTGTTAATCACTTTTGCATTTCCCTCATTCTACATTGAATCTCCGGTTTCAGGCGATCTACTCCTTCGTTGGACTGGCTCGCTGGCTCATTGCAAAGCTATCAGGAATTTGGAGAAGTCATCTTGGTAGAGATAAGTCACAAAAATTTGAATAAAGCTTCCAAAATGATGGGCGCCCCTAGCTCAGAGTGGCGCTTTTTCATTTCAGACTTAGTCAATTTTACAGTATCTTCACCTTGTTGAAAAACTCCTCCAAGACGAAGTAACTTTTTGGACAAAACTTGCCATAGAAAATCACCGAAGCATTTTGAGCTTAGCTGTTGATACCTGGTACCTGGCCATCTACCAATGATGAATTTAGAAAACCTAACTTCTCACTTGAAAAACGACAACTACCCACTAGGTTTAAACTGAGTCTTAACTGAAATTGACTTCACCACTGTGATCGTGAAGCAAAATAAACCAATCAAAACAAATTTCAGTCAATTCTGACAAGTTTCAATTTTTTAGAGTTTTGACCTAAAAAATAGGGGTCCTGAAACCCTAATTTTCAATTTGTTCAAATTTTGCCAGTATCTCCGTGGCATGACATTGAGTCAAAGTCCATACTTGAATTGCCCAAAAACTACGTTTTAACATTATTTTAAGCAAAATGCCTTAATGAAGCAAAATTTTTGGTTTGGGTACAACAAACCTCATGATTGAAATTCGGCAAATGTGGTGACTTAGCTTGCATGTATGGTAATTGCTATAAATGTTCAAGTTTGAAGTAATATTGTTGTGATTGTTTAAGCTATGGAAAGTAAAAATTTTGATCTAATATTGATTCACCCCCCCTCCCCTCTCAATATAAGTGTGTGTTTCATCAATTGGTATCAGAGCGGGTTCCTTTAGAGTTAGCCTAACTGCTTGAAGGTAGATCTTGGAAGTACACATGGCCAAAGGATATGTATTCTCCTCAAATAAGGCACCACTATTTGATGGATCCAATTATGCTTTTTGGAGCATAAGAATGGAGACTTACTTGAATGTCATTGAAGTTGGTTATACTCCTACAACCCCATTAATGAATCAAGCTGAAAAGAAGGCGAGTGAGAACAATGCCAACGCCAAAAATGCAATCTTGTGTGGATTATCTAAATCAAAGTTTGTAAAGGTTATGCATTGTAAATTGGCTAAGGACATGTGGATAAGCTGAAAAATATATATGAAGGAGATGACAAGGTTAAGAAGGCCAAGCTTCAAACCCACATGAGACAATTTGAGAGTTAGAAGATGAAGGACAAAGAAGATATCACCGCCTACCTATTTCGTGTGGATAAAATCGCCAACACTATCTGTGGTCCTAGAGATAAAGTTGAGGATGCAATAATTGTGCAAAAGGCTTTAAGATCTCTCCCCATGAGATTTGATGCGAAAGTTTCTGCCATCGAGGAAATGAAGGATCTAGACATTTTGAGGATGGATGAGTTGCATGGGATCTTCAAGGCATACAAAATGAGGACGAAGAAGAAGTCGTCAAAACGAGAATCCACCTTCAAAGCATTTAAGAAGATAAAGAATAAAGGGCATGAATCGAGTGAAAGTTCAAGTGATGAAGAAGCACACTTTGTAAGTGTAAGAGAAGGGGACCAACCATACCAAGGCTCCAGGTCATGGAGAACCAAGAGCGGAGGGCTGCACTAACTTACCTCAAGCTAGCGAGTGTTTAGGACAAGAATCGAGAATGAAGAGCACTCTCAAGTGCTTTTGTCACTCTATAGATCCGAAAGTCTAAATGGGGCTAGACGAGCCAGTTTTGGAGTCTAGACTGCACCTCAGACAACTCTCTGTCCGAGGATGGCAGCGCAAGGCGCTAGCATCTCTCTAGCGCGTTGGCATCCATACGACCAGAAAGAGTGAAATACAGTATAAAATACCAGAGAACCTACTAACTGCTAGCTTAACTAGCTTTAAAGAAATAAACAGAATTATGAAGTACGAAAAGTAGCTACATAAATGATAAAGCAAATAGATGAAGACAAGGGTGACGAATATCAAGTCACTAAAGCTCCAGTTTGCCAACGAGCTCCACGTACACATTCACCTACACACAAACAAGAGAGGGAAAAATGTTGGGTTGTATAAGGGTTTGCCTCAGTCAAACCCCCGCTTTGGTGTTTCCACCTCCACGGACAGCCATAAAAGCCACAGAGTAGAAAGTACAATAAAGGAAAAAGGAAAGGAAAGTATTGAACACTACGAAAGATGCTATGCTACTCTATCAAACCACAAAAGGAAAAAGAGAGTGATGCAATACCACCTCCACCCAAAGGCAATCAAGGCCAATGAAGGGAGAATGCAAGGCAACGAGCTTGGCAAGGTCGACACGGCCGCAACGGTGACGAAGGGAGGTCTTGCAAGACTCTAAACTCACAGCTTCTATGGTAGCACCACACATACAAGGATGGAATTGATGGAGTAACAAGCTTGCTTGCTGCAATGCTCAATGGAGTTGTGAAGATTGCTAGAACTATGAGTAGAATGTTGAAGATATTGTAGAGGAGCTTGGAAGAATGAATGAATGAACAAGATAGCCATTTCAAGGCCAAAATGGGAGAGATGAAGCCATTTTCGGGTCGGTTGGTCAACACAAAGGTGTTACAATTCGTCCCCAATGAGGAGTGTAACGTCCCTACAGACTCCAAAGGTAGGAATCTGTTAGGGATGGTAGCGTGCTGCACAGACGTCCGCACGTTGCGCTCGCGTCCTCGACAAATATTCCCCCACCGACACACGGGACAAATGCCAAGTGGATGGAAGGCGGGTGGGTGATGTGGAATTACGCCTTCGGATTTGATTTTCTAAGGTGAGGGTATGCAAAAGGGGAATTTACACAAGGGGTGCAAATTCACTCTTATACAGTAAGAAATCACAAGAAAGGATCCGACATACATAAAGGTAAGTTTACTCTTAAATGTTTCAAGTGTGGTAGAATAGGTCATTTTGCTTTTAAATGTCCACAGGCCGAAAGTGAAAGTAGTGAAGAGGAAGAAGAAGAATACAAAAGGAAAGGAAGGAAATATTATCATAACAAGAAAAAGAGCGCATGAGGGAAGCAAGAAAGGAAGAACTTCTAAAGGCATAAAAATAATCTCTACATTCAAGAAACAAGTATAGCTCATTTGAAGAAAACAGTGGAAGCTTCTCCGACAGTGATCAAGAGTACTCTTTATGGCAATGGAAGTAAAGGAGGATGAAGACAAAAGAAAAGAAGAAAAATATTTGAAAGAACATAGTAAAGATGATGAAGAAGATGATCTTGAGAAGGAACTTGAATTGGCCTATAATAAGATTGAGAAGCTCAAGAAAAGGAACTCGAGACTAAGGTCACGGCTTCAAGGGGATAGCAGAACTAAAGTGAAATCATCTCAAAGTCTTGAAGAATTGGAAAAGATGATCATGGATTTGAAGGTTCAAATTGAGGAAGCAAAACAAATTGAATAAGCGGTAAGAGATCAGCTAAAGGCAAAGGAGTTGGAGTGTGAGAAGTTGGAGCTTGAAGTTGTTTCCTTAACGAAGGAGTTGGAAAAATCGAATAATCAATTAAATCGGATCATGAAGTTCAAAAAGAGCTTCAAAATTCTAGAAGATATTATAAACTCCCAAAGATCACCTTTTATCAAGACATGTCTTGGTTTTGAAGAAAAACAGAAGATGATCAAAGAAGGTTTAGGCTCTAAGGCTACAGAGCTACCAAAAAAGACAAATGAAGAAAAGTCCAAAAGTTATGCAAATGTGCTCAAAGGCTCCATCAATGGTGATAGTTTAAAATAGAGAGAGTTATATTACTCAAAAAATCAACATTCTTCACAGAGGCAACAATGAAGGTTTCAAGAGACCATTCCCTCAAAGGCAAGCACAAATGAACAAGATTCAACATTCATTTTATGGCTATTGTTTCTTTTGCAATAAGTTTGGTCACAAGGCAATAGATTGTAGAGCTCATGCAAAGAGGGATTCGGGATTCCTAAAAGAGAAATTATAAGCCATTTGCTCCTCTAATGGACTATAACATCATTTGCTACAAATGCAAGAATTTTGGTCATACAGCGCGTTCTTGTAGAAGTGACTTTGTTGAATCTCCAAAACAAAAAAAGGAGGATGTTCTTGACAGATTGAAAGAGGAATCTACAAAAGTTTGGAAGAAGGAGCTTGAAATGAAAGAAAAAACCATGCTAGTGCAAGCAGCCATCCATGTGCAAGATGAAGAAAATCAGTGGTACATTGATAGTGGTTGCTCAAGACACATGATAGGGGATAAAAGCAAGTTCCTCACTTTGAAGGAAATAAATGGAGGCACTGTAAAGTTTGGAGACAATCCTACAACAAGGATCATAGGAAAAAGTACTCTTAGTTTCGATGCTGGAAAGACAAAGACCGAAAATGTATTATATGTCGAAGGGTTGAAGCACAATCTTCTAAGTGTGAGTCAATTGTGTGATGAAACGCACACTCTCACATTTCATCCAAGTGGTTGTGAAATCAGAAAAGCAAGAATAGGGAAACTTGTTGTAGATGCTAATATAACTGCAAACAATATCTACACTCTTAGTGATGTCAAAGGAGAAAAGTGTTGCATGGCACAAGAAGATGAGAGTTGGTTGTGGCACAAAAGGATGGGACATTTAAACTTTGATAACACTGTGAAGATTGGCCATAAGCGAGTTGTAAGGGACATGCCAAGGATAGCAAAGTCATTTAATACAATCTACAAACAGTTCCAACGTGGAAAGCAAACAAGGTCGAATTTCAAGTCAAAGGAGTACTCTACATCAAAGACTTTGGAACTCATACATACTGACTTATGTGGGCCAACAAGGACAAAAATCTTACAAGGTGAGAGCTACTTCAAAATATTAATAGATGATTATTCTAGGATGACTTGGATTACTTTCCTAAGAGAAAAATTGGAAGCTCTTGAGAAGTTTAAGACATTTAAAGCTTTAGTAGAGAATGAAACCGGTTTGAGAAACAAATGCCTAAGATATGATAGAGAAGGAGAATTCACCTCAAATGAGTTTGAAGAATTTTGTGAACATGGAATAAGAAGACAATATTTAGCCACAAAAACTCCATAGAAAAATGGAGTTGTTGAGAAGAAAAATAGGACAGTTCAAGGAATGGCAAGAGCAATGTTGAATGAATCTAAGCTTGCTGACACCTTTTGGAAAGAAGTAGTGCATACGATAGTCTACGTTTTAAACCGAGCACAAATCAGAGTGAATAATAACAAAACACCATACGAACTTTGGAAAGGAAGGCCTACGTCATTGAAGAATTTTAAAGTGTTCAGAAGTAAATACTATATTATGTGAGATGGCGAAGACTTAGGAAAGTTTGATTCTAAGTGTGATGAAGGTATCTTCCTTGGATATTCTACGAGAAGCAAAGCCTATAAGTGCTACAACAAAAGATTGCACAAAATTGTTGAAAGTGCAAATGTGAGAGTTGATGAAGAAAGGCATCAAAAGGAAATAGTACAAGAAGTTGGTCATCAAGAAGATAGTGTCAAAGAAGAAGTAGAAGAAGTTGAAAATGGAGAAGTTTGTAATGTCCCTTTTTTAGCTCGTTCCAACTTCTTGGTAGACTAGCCTATTATTTGGCCCTCGTAGGCTAATGCAGTTGGTTAGAGGGTCCAGTTTGGCAATTACTTGAGTGTTTTCTTCTCCAGAGCTCAATTTGGTTTAGGATTGGCCTTCGTTTGGTGATTTAGGACTTAGTTTCACACACTTACTATTTATAGTAAGTCATCTAGCCAGTGGAGTCTAGTGTTTCTATATATAGTAAGGCACCTGAACGTGTTGTGGATGCAATATTTGACCCCCTAATTCAGATAGCATGAAAATCAGATGTTTATTAAGGGAAATATGATATTTTTAATTATTATTAAAGTTAATCTTTAATAATAATTTATTATTTATTCAAAAGGTGCATCATAAAGTTATATTATAACTTTATGTCTAAAGGAGGCCATTTAATGAGTTAAAGTACATTAAATGATATTTTGATTTGGGCGCCAGTTATAAGGAATTAGTATAAAGTTATAAAATGCACATTTAATATTATTTTAAATGATTGAAAAGAGGCTTCTAGAGGATTGACCTCTTCTTGGAAAAATATATAAAGCATCAACCAAAGTTATTTGGTATTCATTCATTCATTCATCATTTGATACTTATGCCTTTTGAAGGAGTTGGCTATGAGAAGAAGAGTGCTAGGGTTTCTGCACAAAGTTGATCGTTGAGAACGAAATCTCTCTTTGATTTTGCATTCCTGAGGTTGTGGAAGATCTACTAACGGTTTGCTTATCTGTTGGCTTCATCCTAAGGTCAAGATTGTGCCTAATAGTGAAGATTTTGGAAGGATTTGAAAGTTTTCATTGAAGAATATCAAAGTCTATCATCTGTTGTTAATGATGGTGTCGTAACTATAAATTTGGGCAGGTTTCATCTTATTTTCAGACTTAATTCATCACTGATGCCAGCCGTACAAGCTCATAAGGGAGGCGAGTGGATTTCAAAGGCAATCGCCTATGTATTTGAGCTGTTTCAAACCCAGCTTTGGGTGTCCAGGATAATAGATGCATTTGCTGCGAATTCTGGGTTGGAGAAATCAGCCTAAGAAGCAAATCGATCATTTTCCAGACTTATGGTTTGTTGCCATTATTTCCAGCTAGCTACCATAAAGTACAGGTTCATAATTAATGTATTTATCCCAGATTGGAATGCTTGTAAAGTCAAATTAATAAGCTGGAATTGAAGTTGGTTTCCCACAGTTGACAATTGCTCATTTAGTTTATATATTTATATGCATTTATATTTTCTCTATTGTTGCCTGGCATTATTATCAAAAATTACAAAAAAATCATATATCATAACAAAACACAAAAGAAATACACCAGTTGTATTTGAGAACTCGTCACAAGTACAGGAAGGTTCTTACAAAGTTGAACAAAGCAATCCAAAAACTCCATCAAGAGCACCACCCAAGACTTCATCCAAATTTGTTAAAAAAAATCATCCAAAAAATCTGATCATTGGTGACAGAGATATAGAAATTCAAACGAGAGTAGCCAATTTATCCGAACATGCAAACTTGTGTTTACTCTCTAAAATGGAACCGAAGAATTTTATAAAAGCAAGTGAAGACAAGCATTGGATAAAAAGGCTATGGAAGAAGAGTTGGATCAAATCAAGAATAATGAAATTTGGGAACTTGTCCCAAGACCTAAGGATAAAAATGTGATTAGCACTAAGTGGGTATTCAAAAACAAGTTGAATGAGGATGGCCAAGTTGTGAGGAACAAGCCAAGATTAGTGCGCAAGGGATACGCTCAAGTCAAAGGAATTGATTTTGAAGAAACTTTTTCCCTTGTTGCTCATATGGACGCTATAAGGATGTTCTTAGCATTTGCTTGTTTCAAGAATTTCAAAGTCTATCAAATGGATCTCAAGTCAATTTTTCTTGATGGAAATTTGGAGGAAGAAGTGTATATTGAATAGTTAGAAGGGTTTCTCCTATCAGAGAAAGAGGACTATGTATGTCGGCTAAAGAAGGCACTTTATGGGTTGAAACTAGCCCCCAGGGCTTGGTATTCAAGATTGGACAAGTATCTACAACAACAGAGCTTCAAAAAGGGTATTGTTGACAACAATCTATACATTAAAACTAAAGGTGATCATCAGTTGATTGTTGTAGTTTATGTGGATGACATTATATTTGGAGGTAGCAATGATAAGATGTGTTAGGAGTTTGCAATAAACATGCAAAAGGAGTTTGAAATGTCTATGCTTGGTGAGTTGTCTTTCTTTCTCGGGTTGCAAATTTCCCAATTGTTGGCGTAAGAACTAACACCTCTAGAGTGTGAGTTTGTACGGACAGCTATGCACACTACGTAATGAGTGCTCTTCAAATTAGGAGGGGAAGCTCCCTCGTTGTGCTGGAATGCATGAAATAGAAAACTAAACTAATGTCCTATCTTTTTGTTCTCAGCTGGTAGAGGCACAAGGTTAAGAAAACCTAGAACGTTGCAGCTAAGTATTTTCTGGTTTCGCAGATCATGTAACTACAACTAAGCTAACTTCTTTAATATCTATCCAATTTCCTCAAGAAAGAGAGCATGAGGAAATGGAGCAGGAATGTATTGTACGATAAACTCCAGCTGCGGGCTCACAACATGAAGGCAAGGTAGGCGCAACTATTTGCTAATCCGGGAAGAAGTTTATTAAAACAAACAAATGAACGGTAAACCTGGTACAACTTTACAACATGAAGGCAAGGTAGGCGCAACTATTTGCTTGGCTGAATGAGTCTACTATAACACACATCATACGATAAGCTTTGAGTACAGTTTCGCAACATGAAGGCAAGGTAGGCGCAACTATTTGCTCTTTTGAATAGGCTTATAATCAACAAAACAAAAAGGTAAGCAACTGGGACAGTAGATTGTATAGACGCAACACGCATGCAATAACGATCAAACCAGCAACCCCATTTAACTAAGATCGAATAAACACCATAACAATAACATGAAGGCAAGGTAGGCGCAACAATTTATTATAACAGCAATTACTCTTTGAACAGATACAATAATAGCAATACTACAGGCAAGGTAGGCGCAGCATGTATGCTATCAAGCAAAAGTTCAATTACAAATGAGCTTAAAGCTCTTATTTATAGACTTCAAGGTGTAGGCAACCCTAAAATCACCTTGAGTCAACTAAAGTCTTGCAATGCATGCAAGATCTTATTCCTAAACCCTAATTGAATGAAACTATACAGTTAACTGGGAAACTATCATCAGTTAACTGAAACATCTAATCTAAATGGACAAGGTGCAACATGCACGTCCTTATTGAAAGCAAGTCAACTGGAATGCTATCATCAGTCAACTGAAAAATCTAATCTAATCTCCAAGTATATGTAGATATTTCCAAGAAAGACATGGCATGCAATGTGTAACAACCAGTTAACTCGGAAAGAAGCCTCGAGTTTAACTCCTGTGTCTAATGTCTATCTTGGAAAAGGTGGGACGCCTTTAACTGAAGTCTACTGGCCCTGATCTTGAGAAATTAACCCATCTACGAGGTCGTTGACTGCATCTCCATCTGGGGAACTGAAGCTCTGGCGAAGAATCCTATGTCTGTGCAGCATGTCTTCTCCATTAGTCATCTGACACTGGAACTCACCCTTTCTCCTAATTGCCTCATCAAACAATGTTGACATGGCTGTAAGCTGATTCATCTTACAGCCAACGGTCTCACCACTGAAAATACCGTGAATAAGTGCTTGGAGCTCTAACTGGATGTTAGCAAGCTCAACATAGTCACCACCCACACGCTGATATACACATGGTAATTGAGACACAAAGTCTCTTATATAGCGGAGTGCACTAGTAACATGCTCTCTGCTCTCAGCCACCTCAGATGCTATCTTTCCTTCTATCTCTGCCTTGAAGATCAACTGTGTTCTCCAAATGTAGACCTCTTCTTTATCTTCTGCCTCTGTGACTGAATCAAATGACATTCCCAAGTTGGCAATCAGAATCTCATCCCTGGGTCTACTAATGGCCAAATCACGTTCCTCATCTTGAAGTCGTAGACAAAGCTCACGTGCATTATACCGCAATTGATACAATTCTGTAAGTACAAGGCGGCCTCTAGCAACAAACTCCTCTTCCCATTCCTCCAATCGCTTACCATATGCAACCAAGAGATCAATCTGACCCTGCTCTGCTGGTGGTTCTAACATATGTGGAAGCGCGGTGACAACATCCCCTGTCCTGTGTACAAGGCTAGAAATGTACTGGCGAAGCTGCTGTATTTCAGCCTTGAGAGCTGATTTATCTTCACCATCTTTCACCATCCTATCCTTGGCGCTATCTGTAGCAACCTGTAGGAGATCAATATCTGTCTGACGAGTACTCTTACCGAAATGAACTGTGATAACTTCGAAGTCTTGAGCTTCCATCTCGTCTAGACTCTTATCTTCTGGAGGTGCAGCAGTCTCAACAATGAATTCCTTATCTGCACTTCTCCCAATATGTATCTGTTTCTTGATCCTCTTTTCAAACACATCTTGATGGTCATGATCGAAATCTGAATGATCAAGTATGTAAGATGGTTGTCTCCTTTTTCTTCCCAGTTGACTCTCAAGCCAAGATGAATCTCGACTAATCCCACTGGAATGATCTGTACTAGTCGCAGGAGGATCTGATGAATGTGAATGTGTAAAAGAATCGCTGCGAGGAGGTGAATCCATGTCCAAATCAATGTGAATTGGAATGGGAGGCTGCTCTAATGGTGTCGGTGACGGCATACGGGGCTGAACCTCAAGCTGTGGAGAAGTCTGAATAACTTCTCTGACTGGCTCTACATGTGGAATCGCAACAGATGCTTTTCCCTTCGAATTACTAGGTGCTGGATTCTTTGTAGGAGGATTACTCCTCTTCTTCTGCTTAGGTTTTGAAGAAGAAGGCAATACAAGTCCTTCTGGTGGCAGCTCTGCTCTAGGCATGGATGCCTTTCTCAACCTTCTGCTTTCTAAATAAAGCGTACTATTTTGGATGACCCTGCTCGATCTCTCCTTTACTGATGTGAACTCTTTGGCATACCAGTTCACTAACGGCAGTGGTTGTCCATCAACCTGCTCTCTGTAAAATTGAGGAAGTGTATCTCCCTCATCTTCTGTCAATCCTTCCACATCTTCCGCCAAGAAAACAGAAACTTGTGGAAGAGAGAACCTGCTATAGCTACGTCTGCGAACCTTGAAATCATCCTCACAATTCACCCAGTAATCTTCCATCGTAGGTTTGTGATAAGAGAGATTACCTAGGCAAGCTGCGTAATGACCCCAAGGATCATATGTGCGTGTATCCACCAGGTACTTGAGTTTGCAATTTTCTAACTCTTGACCTGCAGTCTTAGCATCAACTGCCGTCTTACACCAATACATCCCGAATTGCAAAGGAAACTCGGCAGCTGGTTTACGCTTGATGCGCAAACGTTTGTGAACTTCATATAGCTGCCTCAGGAACTCCATGAATATTGATTTATCCGAAGGATAACGTGGTAACATAGCTGGTTTTCCTGTGTATCCATAGACACGGATATAGGTGTATGTAGGGAACTGAATGTACCAATCTGCCCAATTCTTCATTGTTGCTCTAGAAACTGTCGAGATGCGAATATGCAACTCCCGGTCCAAGTTTCTCACTGTATAAGTCAAGAAAGCCTCTTGTACACGTTTAAAATGACTTTCAGCCTTCGTGAACTCAAGCTGGTCATAGTAACGATAGACTTTCTGTACACTGAGTATGCCCACCGTATTCAAACCATTAAACTGATTCTGATAAGCAATCAAGTACACCAGGTAAGAACACATATGAAATTGATGCGCAACTAGGAAATCGGTGATTTGCTCGTGAATAGCATCGTTGATGAAAGATGCCCAGTCATAATGCTCTTGTCCAGAGATGATTCTACCAATGATATAATACATCCACGGGTGAAATTTATTTGCATCTGCATGACTTGAGACACGATTAAGCAGTGTAATCAAAATATTGTATTCATCCTTACACTCGCCACGACCCAAGTTGTTTGGCAACTTGCTCTTCTTTTGTTTCAGCCACCTCTCTATCATCTTGTTCTGACACTTATCCAGTCCAGCATTGAATGCCTGCTCGCTCTGACTCATGGAAATGACCATCCCATCCGAATGTTGAGGAATATCCAGACTTCGCTCGATATCAAGGGGTTTGAGACTGCATATGACACGTCCATCTATTGACCGTATCTCTCGTGTAGCGGAATTGTAATGCTTGATGCAAGATATTACAAACTCCACGCAATGCACCGAAATAGGTATGGAAGCGGCCTCAAGTAACCCGGATTGCTGAATATTCTTGATAACTGAATCCCTGATTTTGAGTGGATCCAAAACTACCTCCGGCAACACCTTATGTAGATCTGTATCAACTGTTCCGATGAAGTCATGGGTTAAGACCGATTTGGTCTTGAATTCAAGCTGAGTGAACTGCATTCTGAAAAACTTGCCTGTTGACTGTGCACACGGCTATATTCTGACAACTTTTCTGGAAAGCCAAAAATAGCCTGCTGAGGCTAAAAATAGCTTGTCGGATGAGAATTTTTACGAAAAAAATCTGAGATATGGGTTTTGTCCAGAAAATGATTCTAAGACAACCCAGAACGTCAGAAATGCAAAAATTTACCCTTTACTCAGCCATGCAAAAGAATTTCGGTTGAGAAAATTAAAGCTTCAAGAACAGATGTTCTGGAACAAATTTTCCTGAAAAATTCTGGCACATGGGTTTTGCTGAGAAAGCTCTTCTGAATCAACCCAGATATTTTGTTTTGCCAAAATCTGCCAACACTTCGAACATGCAAGAGAATTTAAGACAAGAAGATGGAAGAAATATAGAGAAGAAGAAAGATGTTTTTTAATTTTTATTTATTTATTATCTTCTTCTGTCAAAATCGCCACTCTGCCTTGAATCTGAACTTGTACCTGCAAAAGAATATTTTATCACCTTCGAACTTGATCCTTTGATGAAAATTCGCCAATCTCTTTGAAGAAATTCGAACCTTCAAAGCTGTGTGAATGATGAAAGGCGCCATGCTTGTTTAAATAAACAATTCGTACCATCATGCATGCATAATGCAACCCTAATTTAGAAAAAAGAATTCGATTGGCTTCTCTCTAGTTGAACTGCCAATATCTTAATTTTAAAACATGCAAAAAACTAAAAATGGCGCCAATATCTATCTTTGAAGAAATTCGTCACTTTTCAATGCTCTGCATGCAAAAAAAAAAATTTTCATTTTTGCCAAAAATAGCATCTTGCTGTGTTCAACACACTTCCCTGATTCCAAAAAGTCAAATTTTGATCTTTTAGGCTTCCATTTGCAAGAGTTATGAGATTTTTGAGAATCTCCTATTTTGTAGCTGACTGCAAAGTTACAATTGACCCTGTTCAACTCTGATTTCCGGATGATTGAATGATCCTGCGACCGTGCTGAGATATCCACCGCGAAGCTTGCATGACAAGGATGAAATGTCTGCTGGGAACAACAACTGCTAAAATCATCATCTAATACCTTAGAAAATTAGGCGTCTCTGATTAAATTGATGTTTTGACTCCAGACTTAGCCATTTCTTAGTTTTGCCTTCTGATGCTTCAAACTGCCGCTGACGATGAATAATGAACCCCACTGACTGAATAATGGATTCATTGCATGACTAGAAGTATTCTACATCCAATGACTGTATGTGAGGGATTTGAAAATTGTATTAAGAACCCCAAAAGAATGAGCGCCCCTATTCTGTGATAGCTCAAACACCATTTTGAGAAAAGTGTGATTTTCATCTGAACACCATACTTTGACCCTTGATACCGGGAACTGGAATGTTCCGATATGCGTGTCGCCTGTCTTGCTGTATAGTTTGGTCAACTTGCAAGAGATGTTCTTGGAGACGACGAAGCCAGAAAATTGCTTTTAAGGCCTCTAAAAGAAAATCGCCTTTTTCAAAGAAAATAATATTCTTACACTTAGTCATTTTTTGAACTGCCTTCAATCAACTCTTCTTTACAGCATTATCATCTTGACCTCGCACGTACGAGCATTCGCCAAATCCCGGAGGCTGTCGGCTAGACTCGTTGGATAGCTTGAGTAATTGCACACAAGTCTTGTGAAGACTGTAATTGCAAATAACCCCGTCTGGCAGGCCTAAAGGAGAATCGCCCCTAGCCTACAGCTGTGCAGCTTTGTGTAGCTACGCTTCACCATCCTCTGTTTTACATGCTCGGTAGGACCTCTGTCACAGTTACTCAGAACATCGGATCGTCTTGTGAACGGATACACTGCAAAACTGAACTGAGCTGGAAGAGATCTCAGGAAGACCTCAATTGCAAATTCATCCATCAAACAGGTCTTATTCAGGATCGCCCCTGGGCTACAGGGGAGCGGATTTGCATTCTGAAAAACTTCTTCTGACATGTATCCTGCCTGCAATTTCCACTTCTAACGCTGATAACCGGATTTCTGTACTGGATACGCTTTCGCTTGATAGCTCGTTGAAAAGCCAAACTAATTTTGCAAAGACTGAAACCATCAAAACACACATGCATCTAGATCTGGGCCTTCAAAAAGAAAATCGCCCTTGGGCTAGAAGGGAGCGGATCTGCATTTCTAGACTGCCTCCTTGATGAAAACACTCTTCGTAACCTCTGCTTCTATCTTCGTTTGCCGGAGTTCTGCAACTCGGATGATCCTGCTTCATGGCTAATCGGAAAGCTGACTGAAAACTGAACATAATGAATGTATCCTTCATCCAAAACACTCAAATCTTGACCTTCAAATGGAAGGGCGCCCCTGGGCTACAGGGGAGCGGATTTGTTTTGAATTCATTGATTTTCACCATTTTATGCTTTGCAAACGCTGTATCCATCACTGCGGTTGACCATGTCGAAGCGTTGTGACTGCTGAGGTGTGTGGATGACTATACTTCATCATTTTCACATGTACGGACACTATAAAGTTGATTTGCACGTTGATTGCGCAAGTGTCTACTACGTTACATAGTGAAAAGTTCCCAGACTTAGAATATTTTAGCACTTTTTTGCCAATCTGAAAATCCCCTCCATCAAAAAGCATTATTTCCAACATCTTTTATCGTAGAGCGTTCCTCTTTGAGTTTCAGGCTTAGATATTGATACCTGGTACTGGCCGACTGCCATTGATGACCCCGAAGATCCTAACTTTTCTCCTGAAAAAGTGAAAACTACCCACCAGCCTTAAACTGACTTTTAACTGAAACTGACTTCACCACTGTGATTGTGATGTGAAATAAGCCAATCAAAATTAATTTCAGCCAATTCTGACAAGTTCCTATTTTTTAGGGTTTCGAGCTAAAAATAGATTTCAGAAACCCTAATTTTCAAAATTTTCAAATTTTGCCAGTATCTTCCTGGCATCACACTGACTAAAAGCCCATACTTTATTTGCCCAAAAACTGAGTTTTGACCCCACTTTTACAAGGTTTAGACCATTTTAAGCAAAATGCCTTAATGAAGCAAAAATTTCGGTTTGGGTACAACACCAATCAAATAAGAGGATATTCATTTCACAAAACAAGTATATTAAGAAAATGTTGAAGAAATTTAGGATGGAGGATTGCAATTCGGTTGCAAGATGCAAATTGAGCAAGGATGATGAATCTCCTGAGGCGAACCAAACTCTATACAAGTCCATGATTGGAAGTTTGTTATATGTGATAGCAACAAGACCTGACATTATGCAAGCAATTGGTTTGGTGTCATGGTTTCAGGCAGCACTGAAGGAAACGCATGTCCCAACAGTGAAAAGAATATTCAAGTATCTAAAGTGCACTATGTATTTTGGGTTATGGTACCCAAGAGGTGAAGATTTCACCCTCACAACATGCATAGATGTGGATTGGGCTGGTAGTATTGATGATAGAAAAAACACAAGTGGAGGTGCAATCTTTTTTGGCCACAATCTTGTATCATGGTTAAGTAAGAAATAGGAGTCGGTTTCTTTGTCCACAACAAAAGCAGAATATATTGTAGCAGTCTAGCAGCTTCTTGTTGCACTCAAGTCCTTTGGATGAAGCAAACCTTGAAAGACATCAAGGTTGAGTATGAGCACCCTATTTTTGTCTTTTATGTAAATACAAGTGCAATTAACATATCAAAGAACCCCATCATGCACTCCAAAAGAAAGCACATTCCGATCAAATATCATTTCCTAAGAGAGCAAGTGGTTGATCAATAGGTGAAGTTGGAGTATGTTGCTGTAAAGGAACAAATTGAGGACATTTTCATGAAGCCACTACCAAAAGATACTTTAGAGTATCTGAGGGAGAAACTAGGAGTGATATCACTCTCATCCAATCATTAAATGCTTCAAAAGAAGCATGTGTTCAGGGGGAGCTATTCATTGTCTAATCTTTCAACCTTGAGATGCCTTTGCCGTTGAAGTCAACGGGGGAGAAGTAGAGTAAGGGGGGGCATTTCAATCAGGTTGAGCTATTCAATTAGGGGGAGAAGTATGGTCCTGTTTCATTTAAAGATCATTTCTTTGAAGGGTTGTCATCAATGACAAAGGGGGAGATCATTAGAAATATTGTTGTCATCGATGTCAAAGACGCTTGGTGATATTAGTGACCCCAAATAAAATGAACTTGCTCTCATATTGATTGCCCGCTTTGGAATGTTGAAGATAAATTAAAATACAATTAATTTTTTATTATTTATGAGGCCGACCCCCTCTTGGAGTCGCCCCATGTTGGGGAAATAAAATTACAATAAAATTATTTTTTTATGGGGTTCCCAAATTGGGCTGACCCCCTAATGTGGCACGCCTTCCTTTGGGAAAGAAATTAAAAATAAATAAATATTATTTATGCTAAGAGGGCCAACCCTTTTGGAGGAGTCGCCTCCCCTAGGTGAAGAGGCATTTTGGGAGAATAAATAAGAGGACGTAAGAGGGTTTACAATAAATCAATTCAAGGAGTATTATTTACATGAAGAGCAGAAATAAAAAGCTATTTGAACAGATTTATGAGACGTATGAGCAGATTTGTGGCAGCAATTTTGTGAGAAGGAAAAATAAAGCAAGATCATGGCGCCTTTATGAGCAGAATTATTGAAGACTATATTGCAGATTTATGAGTGGATGCATGGCATATTTGTGAGCAGTTGAGAGGGCAGGTCTAAGCAGTTGCAAATAAATTTATTATATTGTTCCTTGTGGAGGTTGGAGCCTCCCATTTGAGGAGATCGAGAGGTTGGAGCCAATTATTGGAAGAGATTGGTGTCTCCTATTGGTGCTCAGTGGTGGGGATTGGAGTCTCCAGTAGGTTGGTGCCTACGAAATTTGTAAGAAGATTAATACAAGCAATATTTTGTTGTGGTTTTCTCTCGTAAGGGTTTCCACGTGAAATCGTGTCTCTTATGTGTGTGCTTACTTGCTAGATCTTGCATGTATGGTAACTTTGAAGTAATACTGTTGTGATCATTTAAGCTATGGAAAGTAAAGTTTTTGATCTATACTAATTCACCACCCTCTCAGTATAAGTGTGTGTTTCATCACTAGATGTAAGTCGTAATTGATGTATCCCGATCATATCCCAAAATATGTGGCATGCAACCTCCATTTGTCATATATCTTTATCCATATGACTAGCGAGCCAAATAAAACATTGTCAAGTGTGGGTGTGTCCAGGCCATGGCACTTCCGATTATTTCTTTAGGCTTCTCTAGGATCTCCTTGGTTACTTCTTCGTCATTTACATCCTTTAGTCTATCATATTTATGGCGATGGTTGTTTCTTGTCTCTCCTTATACATCTTCAATTTAGACCCGCTGACAATGTCTTTTATCAAGTGTCGTCTAGATTTTCTAATCTTATAAATTCATTTGCTAGGACTTCTCGGATCTTAAATGGTCCTAGCCACATGATTTCAAACTTACTTGGTTTAATTTTGTTATGCCTATTATATCTTAGTGCTAACTGTCCCGATTTGAAGTCCATTTGCCGAAGGTGTTTGTCATGCCAATAATTCCTCCTCTTTTGTATAACTTCAATTGTCCACTGTGCCAGTATCCTTCGTTCATCCAACTTATTCAACTAAATGAGTCATTCCTTCAAACTTTTAGTGTCACCAAATTAGTTCTTTATGGCTATTCGCAGGTTGTGTACCATGTATTCCATGGGGACCATAGATTCTTGTTAGTACATCAACTAAAACTAGGTATGTCTTGTAGTTACTTGTACATCATTCTGCAGGCCCATAACACTACTGGTAGCTTTTCCTCCCAATTTGTACCTTATTTGTCAACTTTGCTTGTCCATTTGCTCTTGGGTAGTATGGACTAGATAGGGTGTGAAAGATCTACAACACACTCATCATCGATTGGATTACATGATTCATGAAATGCCCCCCTCTATCACTAGTTATTTGGATGGGGATGTTGGATTTTGTAACTATATGCTACTCCCTTCCTTGTTAGTATATCTGGAGAATGTGATACATGGGCAAAAAATTTGATGAAACTTCGGTAGTGTTGTGACCTTTTCACACATCGCCCCATTCAAATGGGGACCCCCAATTTTTGCTCCTTTCTGGCCTTTTGGCTTTGGTTTTTTGGGTTGTTTTGTCTCTCTCTCTCTCTGATCTTTCTGTCCTTCCGGGGGTGTCTCCATATTTGACCTAATTTGGAATTTTGGTTGTCTGCGAAATTAGGGTTTTGTTCTTCAGGCTGGATTGAGATCAAATCAAGTTGGTAAGTTGACATTTGAGCTTAACATTGCAGTCAAAAGGCTCAAGACAGGATCCCACTGAAATCTTACTGAAATCTGACAACTTACTATTTTTAGTAAGTACCTAATATGGAGGCCTTTTCCTCAGGATTTTGGAATTCTAACTATTCCACCACATCCAGGGTACTCCCAAGTACTTGCACATAAAATTTGAACAGATTCAGACAACTAGCTATTTTTAGCAGTTCGGGCTTCAGAGGCCATTTTCAGGGTGTAGACATATGATTTTCCAAGGCATGATTGGAGAATGTATCTGGGTTTTTCAAGACCTCCACGATGGTATAACATGCAAATCAAGATGGTGACTTCCAACGATTCAGCCTTCAGAGGCTATTTTTAGGGTTTGCATGCAGAGTTTTTCAATGCATGTCCGAATACTCCATGTGGGTTTTGCGAGAGCTTCGCAGTGGTATGACATGCGAACGGAATGAGTCAGTTTTAAGGGACTTACTATTTTTAGCCAATACCGGAACGTGGACCAGTTTTCTGGGTTTTTTGAGATCCCACGAGCACTGTGACATGCAAACTCATCCGACATCAGATTGGCCACTTTCCGGGCACTTACTATAAATAGCAGTTTCACTCCGGCAGCCACCCGACACTTCAGTTCAGCGAGCAGAGCAGCATACAACGGAAATCAAGTCAAACAGAAATCATTTGGGGCACATGCAAGTCATATTAGGGTTTCCAACTTCGATGCCTAAAAAGAGGGGTAAAAGGCTAGAATTTCGAAAAACGAAGGTATCCCACTGCGATCAGCATCCTTCTGGCAATCTACTGGTGAAATTTGGGCATAATCCGGGCACTTACTATATATAGTAAGTCGTCTCTAGAACAGGGCTATAAATAGCAGGTCAGCACGAGGGGCAGGTGTGAACAGGTTCACCAAGCGACGAGGAACACGTGGTGAAAAATTCAGGTCAATCGGAGCTGCGGAAGTCAACCAACTAGGGTTTGCTAAAAACAGCATGTCGGCATGGGCAACAAGTATAAACAAGGTGGCAAGGTCTCAGAAGGCATAATCACGCCAGCTCCAGTTTCAGAACAGGTGAAAAGGCATGGGAAGGCACACTTCTCCAAAATTTACTAAAAATAGATGGCCAAGGCGTGGTTGAGGCGTTGAAGATTTTCAAGTGGAAACTGGCATGAAGACACATGAAATGCGCCCAAGCATGGAAGAAAGTTGCTAAAATTGCTAAGTGTTAAAATTCCTCCTCATGGGGAGAAATGCGCCCAAGGCTTGAGGAAATTCCTTCACACCAGGCTAAATGCGCCCAAGAGGTAAAAGGTGTGAAAGAGGTTAGCAAAATATTCTAAGGCGTGGGGATTTCCCTCACACACCCTCAAATGCGCCCATGAGTTCCCTCTTCACATGCCAAATGCGCCCTCATATGGAAGTAGCATGTGCCACATGCGCCCAAGGTTGAAGATGGAGGTTGACATGGGAAAACGCACCCTCATAGTTGAAATTCCACCTCCATGTGCTATATGCGCCCAAGGTATGGGCAAGGTTGCAAAAAAAAAAAGTTTCTAAGTTTAAAATGGAAGCTTGATCCTCCAAATGCGCCCATCATAGAGGATGTCAAGCAAAAACGCCTAAGGTGTTGAAAATGGAAGGAGCTACCCTCAAATGCGCCCTTAGCAAGAAAGGAGGATGTTAGCATAAAAAAAATTCTAAGTGAGTAATTCCTCCTCCACCCCTCAAATGCGCCCAAGGCAATGTGAGGGCTTTAAAAAGTTTCTAAGGCAAGAAAGTTCCTCCTCCCTACCCCATATGCGCCCACAAGGAATGAAGACAAGGTAAAGGTTTCTAAGGCGTGGAAAATGTTTAGTAAATGGAAGCTCCTCCATCAAAATGCGCCCAGCTATCAAGGATGTGGTGATAAAAAAATTGTCTAAGGCATGGAGTTCCTCTCACCCATCTCCAAATGCGCCCTCAAGTAAGATGAAAGTTCCTACACCCTGTATGAAATGCGCCAAGCTTGGGAGTGGAAGCAACCTAGGTGAAATGTGCCCAAGCCTAGAAGAGAAAAATGCTAAGGCATGAAGAGTTGAAGTAGGCACATGAATATGCGCCCGAGGGAGGATGTTTAAAGATTTTCTAAGTATGGGGAAATTCCTCCTCACACCCCTAAATGCACCCAACATGAAGAGGTCATTGAGAAATGCCTAAGGCATTGAGAATGGAAGCTTGATGGGCCAAATGCGCCCTAGGTAACATGAGGTCAAGGAAAATTTTCTAAGGCAAGTAAATGGAAGTTGACCCCTCTAAATGCGCCAAGGATGGGAGAGTGGTGTTATGAGAATATTCTAAAATTGCAGCACATAGGCTGAAATGCGCCCTTGAGGGAAGTGGCCAAGAAAAGTTGTTAAGGCATGGAAATGCCTAGGGAGCTAAAGTGGAAGTTGATACAAGAAAATGCGCCCCTCATGGGTAAAGTCAAAGAATTTAAATTCCTCTAAGGCATTTTCAAGGGTGAAAGTGTGAAGCACGCCTAGGGGGTGATGTTAAAATTTCCAAAGGCAAGGTGAACTGTGCTCGTGAGCGAGAAAGGAAAATTCTTCAGGAAAACTAGGGAAAATGCTAAGGCATGAAAATGAAGACTGCAGGTGTGAGGTGTGCCCAAGATTGAAAATGAATAAACCTTAGTAATTTTTATTATTTTTCAAAAATAATAAAAATTAAACTTACCCCTTCGTTTGGACACACATGAAAATGATGATTTCTGAGGGGAAATTTCTTCTAGGTATTGGACATTTCCCACTGGGAGATGATTTAAAATTCTTCCATACCTTGCTCGTGTTGTTTCGACGGAGATTTCGGCCTGGCACCCGTTTAACAAATTTCCTAAGGCTCTAAGGGATAAATTTTCTAAGGCATGGTAAAATAAAGCTCAAGAGATCAAATACACTCACAGGAAAGAGATGAAATCTGTCTAAGGCACGAAGAATTTGAAAATGAAATGAAGCTCGAGCATCAAGCATTCAAATGCGTCCTCAAGGTGAAATATTTCCTAAGGCACAAACTCCAAGCACAAAGTGGTGGATGCGCCCTTGAAAAGGACCTCATGAAATGAACATCGTGCACCCAGTTGCTGAGAAGTTATGAAAATTTGCTGGAAGTGATGAATTCTATCAGATCCAAGGATCAATCAATCAGAACGTGAAAACTGGGTAAGTGAAGAGATTTTATCTTATAAATGTTCTGATGTTCTTCTTTTGTTTTGCAGGATGAACATCGAGGCCAAGGCATGAGGACTTGAGGTGATGAAGATGGACAACGTCACAACTTCAGAAAAGGAAAAGGCATTGAAGATTTGTCTAAGACATTAAGAACGTGGTGCAAAAGGAGCTAAATACGCTCAAGGTAGTGAGCTGAAGAAACATAAAAGTTACCAGAGAGAAATGCATCCAGGAATGAAAACAACAGGAGGACTTAACGAAGAAGAACTTTTTGCAAAGGGGATTTGAACTGAGTGTTGTTGTGTGCTCGCCTCTCCTCCTAAAACAACAGAATTGGCAGGCAGAACAGTGGGAACGTGTTTCTGGACGAGAATCTTCTAGAAGAAGATAGTGGGCATTAATTGCAGATTATGGTTCCTACAGAGGAGTGGAGAATATTCTATGCATTCATTGCCCCACTCCTCTCTGTGACGGTTTTTAGGGCAAAAACCCTAATTAGGGCATACGTGGCTCGATCTGAGCCCTTCATTGTAATTCAATCAAAACCGTCTGTTGGACTGGGCCAACTATAAAAGGGGCGTCCCCCCTCATTTGTAAAAGGATTAGAAGTAGATGTTAGATCAGAGAGTATAGAAGATAGAAGTTAGAATAGATAGAGAGATAGCTTAGAAGTTAGCTTAGTTTGGAAAGGAGAGAAAGACTTTCCCTTTGAAAGTTTTTGTAAAAGATTGTTGTGTAAGACTCTCATAATATAAGGATTTTCATTGATTGGTGATTCTATCTTGCATTGTGGGTAGGTGACGAGATCTTTTCGTCTTTCCAATTCAAGTAGATAGAGTAGAGTAGACTTTATTTTATGCAAGTAGTTGTTAATTGTGGAGTGTGGCATTGCGGTTTGAGCATATCTTCTTTCATCCATACCACTAGCGGGCTTGCTGATGGTAAGTTTGCCTTGCATGGTCAACTGGAATATCAATACCTAACTTCGGTTGTGATTCGTGTGTTCACTTGCATCGTTGTGACGGAGTGCACATGTTGAATCACAATTTGAACATCTTACTCATCCTTTGAAGATTGCACCAACTTTGTCAGAGTTGTCCGAAGGGAGACGAAGCAAAGTCTGGTTTAAAGATTGTTTAAGTCGATCCTCGCCCTCCACCCTTTAGGAGTAGATGGTAGCATCTCTAATCCTTATATCCTTTTACATTCAGCATTATCCGGTTAGTTTAAGAACCCGAGCTTCATTGACAAATCTCCCGAAATTTGAAAATCCTTTCTTCGAAGTTGAACAATTACGTAAGTCCCCTTGGAATACCCAGCATATTCACATCAACCAACTGAGTCTATTCGCAATAAAAGGAACCTTGGAGTTGAACGCATGAACTTTCACGCAATCTTAGCATGCGGAATACTTTGATCAAGAGGGAATAGAGTGACCGTTGGACATTTTATTCTGTGTTGGTGTTGTCATAAAAAACACGTCAACAGGTAGTACCCAACATGTCCTAGGAATAATTTGATGCCTGTCAAATCCTTAAGAGCTTCCATTTCTACGATCACCCTCACTTTTCCTAGGTCTATTTTTTATTTGTCTTTACAAACAATATGGCCCGGGAGCTTGCCTTGCAGGACCATGAATCGACATTTTCTTGGATTCAAACCTAATCTTCTTGATTTGCATCGTTCCATGCACTTACCTAAAGCTTTTAAATGAGTTTGTTGGTGAATATAGATTAAGCAATTATCCAAGAAGGCTATAAAATTTCCAACAAACATCTTATTGAAAATATGTAGAATTATTCATTGAAATGTTGCAAGAGCATTGCACAAGCTAAATGGCATTCTATTGTAATCATATACTACATCTTCCACTACAAAAGTGGTTTTCGGTCTATCTTCTTCAGCAATACTAATTTGTTTGTAGCCAAAAAATCCATCCATAAAGGAGTATATTTCATGCCCTGCCACTTCCTCAAGGATGGAATATGTGAAAGGTATGGGAAATGGGTCCTTAATAGTCAATGTGTTGAACTTGAGACTTTTGAAGTCTACAGAAATTTTGACTTGTTCAGGCTCCTTCAACGAGATGACTATAGGTGATACCCATTCACTAATTTCCACCTTCAATATGATCTCTACTTCCAATATTTTATTTATTTCGTCTTGGACCTTAGTTGTGTAATTCCAGTTCATCCAATATGGTCACTTTCTTCCTAGTTGTGCTCTTGGTACGATGGGGATTAAATGTACACAATAGTTGTGCTCCTGGTACAATGGGATTCGGTGTACACATAACTTTGAAGGTACTCCCTTACATTCTTTAGAGGTCTATGCAAAAACATCCTTGTATTCTATGAAAATTTTGAATGTTGTAATTTTTAGTACTGGATCCCTGTCATCACCAACCATTATTGTCTCTGCACTTCCTTCTTCCCCAATTTTTTTTTCGCCAAGGGTTCTTTATACTTGATATCTTCATTCTGTTAAAAGTTTTGTTGGTGTTTTGTCTAATCTTGCATCCCCTTCTTTATATTCTTTGTACTCCAATGCGAATGTATGATTCCACATGTCAAATACTCTCCCTATGCCTCTTTCTTTTCTTTCTTATCCTTCGTAGTTTCCATAATTTGGATCATGTTACACTTGGGTTTAAAGATCGCATAAACCTCTAGTTGCCAATGAATTAGGCCCATTTAGGGAACTTGTTTCACCTTCAAAGCAATATTTCAAGTCCAAGATCCGTTCTTTGTTTGGCTTGATGATGCCTTTTTCATTTTCTCCCCACATTTCCTCTAGTTCTAAGTCTAAATCCAAGGAAGTTGCTTCCTCACAGCTTGATTTTTCAGATCAATTATATATTTTCTACCTTTGTTCTCAATGGATATTGTATTTTTCTTCCATTTGTAGTTGGATTTGGCTACTATTAGCCATCCTCGGCCCAATAGTGCATCATAGACCCTTTTATGCAAAGAAATAACAACAAAATTTAACAAAACTAATTGATTTCTAATTCGTGCCTTTTGGCCCATAAGGACTCCTAAGACTTTGATCCCTTGTTGGTCAGTTCCTACCAATTGAAAGGTTGTTGGCCAGGTAGTGGGTTTCCCAAGACTCTTCCATACGTCTTCAAGAAGTACATTTACTTTTGAGCCTCCAACAATGATTGCGTTCATAAGAGCCTTCTTGAGGACTTCCATGTGTACATCAACAAGTCTTTTTGTCATATTTTTCATCAAGAGCATGGGATCAATTACTTGCTCACCATGCAGTGGAGGCTCCACTTTTGTGTCTTTGACTTTATCTTGGCTCACCCCTTTTTCTTGATTACTCAATGTTTCAATAGTGGTTGTACTCTTCAATTGAGGCATACTTTGCAATAGATCTATCATCTTAATAGGTATTGCGGTCTATAAGACTTGTTGTACAATGCTTTGATCTAATTGGATTCTTTTGGCAATACTTGTATTGTCATTGGAATACCGTTATTCCTTTGCCATAGCTTGCTCAGCTTTTGCCTTTGCCTCTCTTAGCCATTCTTTCTATATGTGTGGGTCTAGATATAATGCCTTTTTGGTTTGTGCTTTGTTGACTACTAAAACTTCATTGTTTTTCCCTTCTATATTGATCATGTTAATAGTTGCCTTTTGTTTAGGGTAATCGACATCTTCATGGTCTCCTAGTCCACACCATTTGCAAAGGAGTCCAGTCTTGTTTTGGTTACTAGGACAATCTTGAGCCAAAGTATCCCCACTCGTTGCATTGCTTGCACTATATAATTGGATGCCCTTTGGAATCACATTGTATTTTGCTCTTGCTTCCACTATTATTGTTGTTGAATCTCTTACTATTAGATCTTCTATTTCGATATCCACTTGAGGATGGATTAGTGTTTTATGGTTTCAATGGCATACTTGGTGGGGCAGATTGTTCTCCCTATGTGAAGAGTACTCGTGTACTCCTTGAGTTCAAATTGTATGGGCATTCTTTAATGGAGTGTCCCATGACCTAACAAATGTCACAAATAACTTCTTCGAGCAATTGGTTTAGGTTTTTAGCGTATAGATTACATACCCGATGAGTAATCGTCAGGTAACCAATCATGAGATTTTTACAGGGGCGAGTAAGTTTCACTTTTACTCGCAATTCATCTACACCTTTCAACTCACCAATTATCTACCATAAACTCGTCGATTATCTACTAGGTACTCACGGAAAACCCTCATGAAAACCCTATACACGTTTCCCATGTGGATTTTCGCTTTTCGTCAAGAGCATGGGATCAATTACTTTCTCACCATGCAGTGGAGGCTCCACTTTTGTGTCTTCGACTTTATCTTGGCTAACCCCTTTTTCTTGATTACTCAATGTTTCAATAGTGGTTGTACTCTTCAATTGAGGCATACTTTGCAATAGATCTATCATCTTAATAGGTATTGTGCTCTATAAGACTTGTTGTACAATGCTTTGATCTAATTGGATTCTTCTGGCAATACTTGTATTGTCATTGGAATACCGTTATTCCTTTGCCATAGCTTGCTCAACTTTTGCCTTTGCCTCTCTTAGCCATTCTTTCTCTATGTGTGGGTCTAGATATAATGCCTTTTTGGTTTGTGCTTTGTTGACTACTAAAACTTCATTTTTTTCCCTTCTATATTGATCATGTTAATAGTTGCCTTTTGTTTAGGGTAATCGACATCTTCATGGTCTCCTAGTCCACACCATTTGCAAAGGAGTCCAATCTTGTTTTGGTTACTAGGACAATCTCAAGCCAAAGTGTCCCCACTCGTTGCATTGCTTGCACTATATAATTGGATGCCCTTTGGAATCACATTGTATTTTGCTCTTGCTTCCACTATTATTGTTGTTGAATCTCCTACTATTAGATCTTCTATTTCGATATCCACTCGAGGATGGATTAGTGTTTTATGGTTTCAATGGCATACTTGGGGTAGATTGTTCTCCCTATGTGAAGAGTACTTGTGTACTCCTTGAGTTCAAATTGTATGGGCATTCTTTAATGGAGTGTCCCATGACCTAACAAATGTCACAAAATAACTTCTTCGAGCAATTGGCTTAGCACATAGATTACATACCCGATGAGTAATCGTCAGGTAACCAATCATGAGATTTTTACAGGGGCGAGTAAGTTTCACTTTTACTCGCAATTTGTCTACACCTTTCAACTCGCCAATTATCTGCCATA
Source organism: Sequoiadendron giganteum (assembly GCA_007115665.2). NCBI lineage: Eukaryota > Viridiplantae > Streptophyta > Pinopsida > Cupressales > Cupressaceae > Sequoiadendron > Sequoiadendron giganteum. Next base: position 160,918,776 of record CM021106.1, on the reverse strand, counting down.
AACTCGTCGATTATCTAATAGGTACTCACAGAAAACCCTCGTAAAAACCCTAGACACGTTTCCCATGTGGATTTTTACTTTTCGCGCAATTTTTCGACACATTTTTGTCACGTTTGGATGCACAATTTTGGTTATAAAACCCTCATGCATTTCCTTATAGTCACCCACAATTTGCACTGGTTGTTTGGCGCAATTTTGACTAGTTTATTTCTGTGAGTTGGACTGATTTATTTCCATGACTTGTAGCTACAAGGTAAGTTCGAAATTTTTATTCTCTTTCAAGTTTCATGATACACATTATCAGTTATTTTAATATTTATATTATATATTATTATTATAGAACTTTAAAATATTATAATATGGATTATAATATATAGAATATATTATAATCTATATTATTATATATTATAATATTTTAAATATAAAATATGTTATACTATAAATATAGATTATAATATATTTTATATTATAAAATATTTTAATATATATACTATAGATTATCATTATGAATATTAAATATAGATACTATATAACTATTGTTAGTTTTTAGAGTAGAAATGTAAACAAGCAGAAAACACAACACAAAGAACAATGAACACAATATTTTTATCCTAGGAAAACCCTCCTACTCGAGGGAGAAAAACCCAGCAAGATCTTCTCATATTAATCAGAAACATATCAGGGCCTAGAAAGGCCAAATACAATACAAAGGATCTGCACTTGCATATGGTGCAATTTCTTGAATACACAAAATATCTAACTCTTCTCCTGAAGTCGAATCTGCTGCTCTTGAAGGGCGAACTTGCTGCTGAAGATATACAAATTGGAATGGATGAATTCATACTAAATGTCTCCACACTTTCTCATATATATACAAGTCTAGGCGAGCTCACTCTAGGGCTGTCCTAGCAATTTTAATATTTCATTATAAAAACATAAAGGCCAACCTGCCTTTGTTTAATTTAGCTTAGGGAAAATATCTCCTGAAGCTACCAAACACTAACAACTATATGCTAAGTCACCGTATTCGCCGAATTTTCGGCTTGAAATTCGAAATTCATCGAATTTCTGAAAAACCTATAAAATTCGTTGAAATTTGTCGACATTCATACGCCTGCAACTTAGGTTAATTTTTTTCCAAAAAGCGTTTTATTTTTAGGGTTTTTTAAGGGGGGTTTTTTGAGTTTTAGAAGGGCACGCGGGATCAGAAGCAAATCAGAAGTTTTTGAAGCAATCATAGCAGTTTTCGAAGAAGTTTTTGAAGGTCCTGAAGGTCTCTACTCTTTGCAACATCACGTCGCCCATTCACCATCTTGATGCGTCATTCTTTGCGCTGTATATTTTCCATTCTCTGGACTCTGCGTTTATCTCCATTCTCTACATTCTCTGCGTCTAGAGCCTACGTTTATCTCCATGCTCTCCATTCTCTCCATTCTCTGCGTTCTCCGTACTATCTTTCTTCCTGCGATGCCGCCAAATTTTTCTATGCGAAAATTCTAGGGTTGCCGGATGGTATTTTATAAAATGTGAGCTTTTCAATGTTTTATACATAAGGCGAATTTTATCCGAATTTTATTTTTTCCTTGTCGAATTTCATTTGAATTTCAATGTTGTCGAACTCGAATTCGAATTCGAACCTGGTGACTTAGACTATATGTATACCGGTCTGCTAACAGAGCTATATTAATATATACAAAATATAGTTAGTTTATTATATATATACTAAGTTATATATTATATTTTAATACTTTTTAAGTTGCCGAGTATTTGTCGAATATTTGCCGAGTATTTGCCGAGTATTTGCTGAGTTTTTGCCGAGTCAAAAAATTTGGGCTTGCCAAGTACTCTCTGAGTCCAAGTATGTAAACTATGGTTTAGCATGTCCTTCACATTTACACTCTGTGCACTAGAGTCCTTTGCTTTCCTGATTGTTCTCTTTTTCTGCCTTCAGCTCATTCATCATCTAGAGCATGTCTTTCCGAAATGCTTGTATTGTCCTAGATTCACCCTCACTACTAACATTCAAGCTGGACCCATTAGTTGTATTTCTTCCAAAGTAATTAAACAGGTCACAAAGCATTTGCCACTACCACTCAGACTGGTTTTCCCCTCACAGGGTTTCCAGAGTAAAAATCTGAGTTATATGATCTTCCATGACTGCTAATTTCTGAGGGTTTTATTTCTGTTATGCTCACAATATTCTTACCACTTATAAACTTCATTTGATACAAGCAAGTACAGTTAGAAACATTTTTTGTGATACTTAAATTCTAGAGGTTCAAGAGTTTGTAGATCAGTGTGCCATTATTTCTTTCTGATACATTAAGATTCTGTCAGCATTGCTTCTCCTGGATATGTTTATCAGTATTTTCTCTCTTCAAAACTTCTTAGGTCTGGAAAAAATTCTGGTAAACTTCTAGTAAAAATCAAATTTCTACTGGTTTGAATGCTTTACATGGTTCAGCCTCTTGGTTGTTCCTTCTGCTGTTTAGCTTCTTTTCCAATCTGTGTGTTCCCTGTGAGTTCTTTTTCTTGAGGTTTGATGCCTCTCAACAGAGGCAATAATCCTTTTTTAATGATAATCATATCAAAGACCATAATGAAAAGGCTAATAGGGTTCTGTTAGTTCTAATAGGTTTAAAAGATTGAAAACTAGCATAAGGTGTAGATTTCTGAATAAAGGGTAGGAAATGGACAAGGCATTAAGCTTGAAGAGATTGAATGAAGATGAGTTTAAGTTTACATGTTGATACTTTTTAGTTTATGAAGAATTTTATATTGGTGTAGTCTGTTCACCTTTAGACTTCAATAATCTATAGATTTCGCTTGAATTTTTTCATCTGACTTCATAAAGCCTTGTAACCTTCTGCCATATCTTTTAGATCTATTTTACATACAAAACAAGAAATGGAGAAAGAAAAAAAAATACAAAACTCAAAAAACACAAGCAATAGGAATTAGATCATGAAAATAGGCTAGCACTTCATAACTTTCAGAAAAATGGAAAGGGGCACAAAATAGAAAATGTGATGGCAACAATAAATGGAAGTGGATCAGAAACATTTTAAATGGAAGGCAAAGAATCTGACAGGCAAACACTCATTTTCCCTCCAAGCATTCCAATGGTGATGTAGAAGTGTGGTAACTTATTTTGAGACCTGATTATGCTAAGCATGTACCTTAATTTGTTTTGAGAAGTACAGTACTTTACGGTTAAACAGAAAAAACAAGTAAAAAAAAACTCAGTAGAAAATAATTACTGAAGTTGAAGAATAATTCAATTGCATGAATAAGATTCTTTACTTGATGAAGATTTTTATGTCCAGACCCAAGGAAATTACAAAACATTGCAAATTATATCTATACATGTGTAACCATCATGTTCAAAATTAATGCAATTACTTACACAACTCTTATGCCATTCCTATTTGATATTAATTGATTGACATATCTCTGACTGTGAAAATAACATACATGAGTTTGTATTGGAATTTAGGCTCACAATAGTAGTCCATCAAGTTTAAGTGTTTAAGCTCTAAAGTTTAAACATAAGCTCATTTTGATCCTTCTTGCTCTATAAGCAACGCAAAAAAAATTATATTAAGATGAGACTGTATTCAAGACCTAAGAAAAAGTTCGGTAAAATGCTTATTCAAGAAATTCCGATCAGTACCTTAGATGATCGAAATCCATGGCAAATGATAACAAGTTCTCTTGAGCCAGTATCATCCAGCAGCCCCACTAATTTTTCACCATCCTTGTTTGGAACTGTGATTCTCTCCTGCACAAACACTTCAGAAACAGCATTTATCAGATTAAAAATGTTAAAGTTTGATTTTTTACAAGACTCATCCAATCAAGCACATTGCTTCCACTCAATCTCTTGTCTAATTTTGAAATTAAAATCTGATCAACAGCAAAGTTAGGAAACATCATCTCCAGAGTTCTCATTGAGAAAAATCTTTGAGAAAATATAATCTAGAGATTATCTAAGCTTGCCTGTACACATTGAGATTATTTCTATTTTTCTTTCTACTTGCGGCTAGGTACTCATTTGTCTTAGCTCAATCAGTTATCTAATCTTGATGATAAAATGTGATAAAAATTAATAAAGTTAGGAATACTGACTCCAAATTTCTCATTGAAAGCAATCTTAAAGAAACTATGTTCTAGAGATTTTCTAAGCTTACCAACCCACATCGAGATATTTCCATTTCCCTTTCTATTTATAGTAGGAAACAGTGTCTTTATGACTTGCTTTGACCTCATTAAAATTTAAATCAAGACCAAAGTTCTTTTACTACCAAATATATATTTCTGTTCCATGCTGAAATAAGCGTGACTTCTTCATAAGCATGGACATTACACCTAATTCAATAAACTAGCAATGGCAAAATAGATGTTGCCAGAGTATGGAACCAACAATGCACATTAACGTAAAAAACTTCATAATGTCAAATAATAGTGAGAGAGTTACCAGATTCATGTTCATAACATCAGCTTGATGTAAGAATTGAGTCAGGAACAGGTCTAATGTCAACGATGTTTATTTATCTTGCTGAGACTTTACCAAACTTCAAAACATATATGCCAAAAGAACAGTCCACCATACAGAACATTATACCATACATAGCATACAAATTCAAGCCTGAGGTACCCAGCAGTAACCAAAATCTGGAAATACACCTAAAACTTCAGGCCCCAAACAAGCAGCCTCAAATCAGATTAAATTACAGATCAAATCAGAAGTACAGAATTAAAGCAACATACAGATAATCCGGGGTAAACAACAAAAGGAAAGAAACCCTCCAAAACATATTAATCTTTGGAACACTTCTTTAAAACTTCATTAACAGAGTCATCAGCATGGTTGCCAAGCATCTTAACAAATCATGAATATTCAACTAAGATTGTAGCCGGCCGAAAGTGTATTTAATCGGCCGTGAGTAATAAATAAGACTTAGTTTAATATTTCATGTATTTGTCTTGTCTATTAATTAGTGGTTAGGGAATTAGTTCCGGGTGGAATAATTATTGTAATGAAGGGACGCGACGGTTGGTCCTTCAACCACCTTCGGTGCACTATATGTATTCGGAGTCATGTAATCAATTGGTACTGTTGCTATGGTTATCCATGTTATGATTGTATTGGCATATGTTCGATCAATAAAGACAAGTGTGATGATTTTATGCTTTATATTCTAGTATGGTGTTATGTTCTGTAAGTTATTCTCGTTTACTCCTTGTGTATGTTGGAATTCATTTTGTGAGTAAACATTTGGCGTTGTTGCCTAAGCGTACTTAGGGAAATCACTCGACGGTAAGATGGCATTGTAATGGGTCGACCGATGGAAGAGCCTGTACAAACAAACGAAGAAAGGGAAGATGATTTGACACAGGATTTAGTGAACCTGTGGGACATATTGTTAAGGGATCATGTACGGAAGTGAAGCTCTCAAGTGAGAGACCTCTCAGGCAATCATCTGGGATAGACTGCAAGTGAACGATGAGGTTGACCATCTCCTCAACTATCTGCCAAGGCTGCTGGCTTGCCACTTCATCATCTTGCAGGATCTTCGGGCGGAGAGCGACTAGGAACGCAAGAGACAATAGATACTGCAGCGGTACGAGGAGAGAACCAAGCAGGAAGAGGAAGAACGTGATACTAGCCGAAGACGTACTCTTGGCAACCAATAATCGCACAACCAACCCTTAATGCTCGTACATCCTAATAAAGATAAGAACCGAGTACCAATTGAGCAAGAAACACAGGAAGAGAAGGTTCGGCGATCACTCAGGCTATAGGAGCAAGAAAATCGACAACGAAGGCTAAAGGAACTTGACAAAGAGATCCATGAAGATATAACTAAAATAAATCAATTCATTACAAGAGCACACCAAAACCTTGATGGAATAGACCGATCTATCATAAGAGCACACCAAAGTCTTGTCGAGGAAAGGGATGAAGGACCCTTCAGTACATCGTACGGGGAAAGGTACAAAATTTATGAAAATTAAAATGAAGTGACTGAAGAGCTCGAGAGTAGTATCTGACGCATTCAAGAGTTGTCCATATCAAACGACGACGAAGGGCTGAGGACTAGAAGATTTGAGCCTAAAACCCCAGGGCAGAGGGAGTACCGGAACGAACCCTAGGAGACTCGAGGTGTCGAGGACGTTGACAAAAGACATGAGAGAGACTCGTACGTGGTTGAGAGTGCAAGTGACGCACAAGAATGTTGTGAGAGAACCAGTCTAGTCAAGTCTAATACATAAGGAGGATAACGGAGAAGGATGGTGACTCTGCCAGCCGAGAGGCAGAAGCTTCTAAAGTTCACGGGGGGCGAGTCAGAAGATCCAGTACGGCACTGCAAGATGTGCACGACCATTTGGATAGCCAACAAGCAAGACAATGTGGACTACTGGCTAAGGGCGTTTTCAGCATACCAATCGATTGGTTCAGCGAGCTGGATCGAACCCACAAAGTATCATGGCGAACACTAAAGAGGGCATTCAAGCAGGAGTTTAAACTTCTCAGAGATGACAATGAAATTGTAGCAGAAACCTACAACACAAATCAAGGGAAGAATGAGAATGTACGAGCCTACAATCATAGACTCAAGGAGTTATTGGGGAAACTGGAGACACAGCCAGCAGATAGTCTAAAGAAGAGGTGGTTCATTGAAGGACTATTTCCCTCCCTCCAGAAGAAAATGAAGGTAGTACCTCCATCCTCGTACGTTGAAGCATATAACCTTGCGATGGACATCAAAAGTGAAAACAAGATATCCTCGCAAGGGAAAAAGAAAGATGACGACAAGAGTATGGGGGAGAGCGAAGACAAGTCAAAAACCGTACAAGCTCTCCGCCGAGATATGATAAGAATGATGAAGGAACTAAAAGCCGCCAAAGAAGGGTCGAAGGAGGCGAATGAATTGTGGTGTACCAAATGCAAAACAGAGGATCACACAAAGGCGAACTGCCCAAAGAAAATGTTTTGTGACATCTGCCAATTTATAGGACACTCCATCAAGGAGTGCCCATACAACCTAAAAACAAGGAGTTCGCAAGTGTTTTTCGCACAAGGGGAACAGTCAACCCGTCCGACCACATTGTCAAATCCTCAAAACAACAATGCATCCCCTGGTGACTACCGTAATAAATGGAGAAGTAATAACAGCACGCCAAGAAGCAAAATCTAGTACAACAACAAAGGAAGACCCATGATACAGTGTCGAAAGTGCAACGAATGGGGTCACTTTGCCAGGGAATGCCAGAATGGTCAAGGTGCAGGTGGAAGGCTGTGCAAATGGTGTGATCGTGGCGATCATGAAGACACCAACTACCCGAAGAAAAAAGGCATCAACATGCTGGATGTAGCCGACGAGGAGGTCTTGGCGATTACAAGGGCATAGACAAAGAAGACCAATTATCCAGACCCTCGTATGGAGAAAGAAATACTCTGAGAGGCCAAGGTGGAAGTGGAAGAGGCAATAGCAAAAGAACAGAGAACCTCCAAGGTGGTGATTACATCGTTGTCGTCGGAGTCGGAAAAAAACATCGTACTGTAGGTGCTTCACACAACCGTACCAATTAAGGTAACAGACCTTCAAATGATGCCCCAACTGAGAGTAGCACTCATGAATGTCATCAAGGACATCCTTCAGAAGGGTTCGACCGAGAGTATGACACAATTGGCAAGAGAGGCCATACACCGGATGCTACTCGCAATAAACGTCAAGAGGAAGTCGGTTGTCCTATAGATGGAAATCATGGAGAGGAAACTCTCCAACACCATCGTCAATGGAGGCTCTGGGGTGAACGTACTGCTAAAGGAGACATGGAAGTGCTTGGGAAAGACAACCCTCTGGCCCCCGACATTACACCTAGTAGGTGTAGACCAGCATGGCATCAAACCTCTCGGTACCTTAATGGCGCAAAAAGTCTTGATCGACACGCAACAGTTTCTATTGAACTTCTTTGTCATCCCGTTGCAGAAGAAGGCATACGACGCACTATTGGGATGAGGATGGTTGATTGCCGCCAAGGCGGATCATAATTGGAAGAGGAACACACTCTCAATTGAGAGCCACGGGAAGTACATCATTGATTTGAAGAACCAGTCTGTGAGCAAAGAACTCGCTTCCTTCGGATCAAAATCAGATGGAGGATCAAATGTCAATGAAGAAAGGAAGACGATGGAACCGAACGCCGAGGGGGTACTCGAACTTGAAAGTTGCTCGGAGGATGAGACCAGTTCATTGAACAGGCTGTTTCATTGGCAAATGGAGGATTACGAAGTCTTTCACCCAGAATGCAACATGTTACAAATCAGAGAAGGGGGAGAGGACGAAAACAAGGGCTCGACCAGGAAGACATTTCTGCCAAAATATAGAGAGTATAAGGCGTGGCAGAACTAGATGAGATGCCAGCCCACAAGTTTGAAAGAGACAAACTAATCAAGTACGAGGAGCCAACACTGAAGAAAGTAAACCTTGACAAAGAAGAAAAGCCTAAGGTGATCCTTGTTGATGATGATTGGGACCTCGTACTAAAGATTTTGAATATAAATCTTCATGGAATATAAAGATGCATTCGCCTGGATGTACAAGGACCTGAAGGGCATACCGCCGGAGCTGTGCTTACATAGGATCCCTCTCATACTAAGAGCCCAACCCGTACGGAAGAGACCCTATAGGATGAACAAAAATTACACCGCCAAAGTACAGGATGAAATTGAGAAAATGTTGGAAGCAGGCATTATTTTCAAAGTAGAAGTCAGTGACTGGGTGTCACCGATCGTCATCTTTTTGAAGAAGGAATCCTAGCAGATCTGGATATGTGTCGACTTTCGGTGTCTGAATCCGGTGACAATTAAAGACCTGTTTCCAATCCCCTTCACTGACAATCCTAGAAGAGGTCGTTGGGCATGAGATGTACTCGTTCATGGACGGGTTCTCTGGATACAACCAAATCAGCATTGCCAAGGAAGACAAGTTGAAGACAACCTTTGTGATCGAGGACGAGGTGTACGCATACACCGAATGCCATTCGGCTTGTGTAACGTGCCAGCCACATTCCAGAGACTAATACTACACATCTTCAACAAAATGATAGTGGGCAACTTCAAAGCATTCCTCGATGATTGGTCAATCTACAATGACAAAAAGAAACACTTGAAATCCCTCAAAGAATGCATGGAGAGGTGCAGAGCAGCCCGACTCGCACTGAATCCCAAGAAATGCAGATTCATGGTGTCGCAAGGGAGATTATTGGGACACATGGTGTCCAAAGCTAGACTAAAAACAGATCTAGCCAAAATAAGAGTAATCGTACAGATGGAGGCCTCGAAAAACGTCACTGGCATAAAGTCCTTCCTCGAGCACGTAGGGTACTACAGGAGGTTCATCAAAAACTTCGCACAAGTGTCCTACCCTCTCGACCTACCGACAAGGAAGGGACAACCTTTCATATGGGCAGAGGAACAAGAAAAGGCGTTCAATGAATTGAAGGATCAGCTGATTAGTTTGCTCATATTGGCATACCCCAAATGGAACACGGAGCTCCACATACAAGTGGATGCCTCCAATTTTGCCATCGGAGCAACACTGGCTCAAGTGGGAGTACACGAGCTAGACCACCCGGTGTTTTTTGCGAGTCAGTTACTTTCAAAAGCAGAGAAGAACTATAGTTCCACCAAATGTGAAGCACTAGAGATGGTGTACTCAATACGAAATTTAGGCATTACCTGTTGGCGACATTGTTCACATTGTATGTGGACCACCAAGCTCTAATGTACCTGGTGAACAAACCAATAATACAAGGGAGAGTGAGTAGGTGGTTGTTACTTCTCCAAGAATTCACATTCATGATTATCGTGCATACAGGGAAGAGCAATATGATCGCTGACCAATTGTTCAGGATCCGATCAGGCGAACCTGCTGAAGGTGAGGTGAACGAAGATTTCCCAAACGTGCACCTATTTCAAATTGCAATACTCTCATCATGGTACGAGAAGATTGGAGAGTACCTGTCAACATCAACATTCCCGAAGGAGATGCCACCAGCAGAACGAAGGAAACTCGTACAAAAGAGCAAAACATTCCAGCTGATCAATGGGTTGCCATACAAGATGGGGTCGGACCAGATTCTCAGGAGATGTGTAATTGAGGAAGAGATACCAGGCGTACTCAAAGAAGCGCATGAGGGTCTAGCCGAAGGTCATATGGGTCTGGATGCCACAGCAAGGAAAATCCTTTTGGCGGGCCTATGGTGGCCAACGATGCATACAGACACCCGAGAGTGGGTGTTAGGCTACAACACCTGCTAGAGAGGAGGGAAACCCTTGAAACGAGACTTCATGCCTTTATACCCGTCCCAACCTCGGGAGTTGTTCGAACGCTGGGGACTAGACTTTATCGGACCGCTGAAAGTAAGCCAATTACATTGGTGCCAATACATAGTGGTTGCTACAGAATATTTGACAAAGTGGCCAAAGGCTCAAGCATTGTCGGATAACACAGCACAAAATACGGCCAAGTTCATTTACGAAATAATTGTAGCACGATACGAAATCCCAATGCAAATTACTAGTGACCGTGGGGACACTTTGTCAACCACATCATTCAGTTGAAGACGACGGAGTTTCGAATCTTCCATAACTTGTCAAGCCCGTACTACCCACGAGCCAACAACCAAGCGGAGTCCACGAACAAGGTGCTAGTGTCGATTATTCATAAGTCATGCGGCATAGGAGAAGTAGGGAAGAGAGACTTGTTGACGGTTTTTATGACAGCTATGCACAAAGTTGCCCAATACTCCTCTATTCTCTCTTGATCAAAGTGTCCCACATGCTAAGATTGCTTGAAAGTTCATGTGTTCGACTCCAAGGTTCCTTTTATCGCGAATAGACTCAGTTGGTTGATGTGTTTTGCTGGTTATTTCAAGGGGACTTACGTAGTTGTTCAACTCTGTGAAGCAATTAGGATATGAATGATTTGGCAATATGTTCTGGTATCTAAACTGACTCGAAAATGCAGAATTTAAAGGGGATAGGGATAGGGATTCTACAAATCTATTTCTAAAGGGTGGAGGACGAAGATCGACTTAAACAATCTTCAAACCAAACTTTGTTTTGTCTCCTTTCGAACAACTCCGACAAAGTTGGTGCAATCTTCAAAGGATGAGAAAAGTGTTCAAACTATGACGCAACATGTTCATACCGTCAATACGACGCATACAAACATATGAACCATAATCGAAGTTAAGTGCTGATACTCCAGTTGACCACGCAAGGCGAACTTACCATCAGTAAGTCCGCTAGTGGTATGGACGAGAAGACTTGCTCAAATCACAACGCCACACTCCACAGCTAACAACTACTTGCATGAAATAGAAATCTACTTTACTCTATCTACCTTGAATTGGAAAGACGAAATGGCCTTGCTAGCTACTCATAACAAAGAAGAAATCACCAAGCAATGAAACTCTTTGTATTATGAAAAGTGTTCACAACAACCTTTTACAAAACTTTCAAAGGAAAGTTTTCTTCCCTCCTCAATCTAAAGCTAACTTCTAAGCTAAATGCTATATGCCTTCTACTCTCTAGCTCTGATTCAACTCTTGATCTAATCTCTAATAGATTACAAATGAGGGGGGATGCCCCTTTTATAATAAGTCCAATTCAGTGGACGGTTCAGATCAAATTACAATGAAGGGCTCAGATCGAGCCACCTATGCCTTGATTAGGGTTTCTGCCCTAAAAACCGCCACAGAGAGGAGTGGGCAATGAATGTACAGAATATTCTCCACTCCCCTGCAGGAATCATAATGAGCAATTAATGCCCACTACCATCATCAAGAAGATCCTCATCAAGTAGCGCGTTCCCACTGGCCTTCTCCCGGATAGCAAACTCGATCAACCGGGCCAATACTGCTTCAACCTCCTATGTAGAGATCGGTGGAATATGGTTGAGCTGGAACTCCAAGACTGCTACCGTCTGTCCGTATCTGATGCAAGATTTTCTCCATGTCACCAAGGCGTCCTGGGTATGCTGAATTATACTAGAGAACGTGGAGACATTCTCAAAGTCATCCATGACAAGTGACCTCGCAGCTGAGAAGAATGGAGGCAGTCTACTTTTCAAGCCATCAGCAGTTATCTCCTCTGGGACCAACTTTCTAGCAAATATGGCTTCTAATGTATTGAGGACTCCCCCCAAGATGTTGCC